>JAMKCH010007954.1:0-34434 GCA_023653785.1 Ophioderma brevispina | reverse complement strand
ATACACATAAATCGGAACAACCACCTTAAGCATACAAAGTTAGCTGAGAGATAAATACCAAAAAAGATCAAAGTATTTTGATCATAAAAGTTTAATCGAAACGCGTCCTACATTAGCTATCTCTCTGGTTGCTTAAAAATTATAGAACGCATGTTGTTTTTCCACAACAATTCTTTTTAAATTGTTTGTTTATGGAATTTGTTTTAAATTTTAGCAAAACTTACAAGCCTCTGTATACGCTTTTTCTTTGCAAACCCGCAAAGATGGAACTATTGCCTTGTCTAAAACAATGGACATTAGTTTTCCATGAGACAAGAAATGGCTATTTTTACCTGCTCTTCCCAAACCGATAGGCTAGGATAACCTGAACAAGGTATTGCGTAACTCTATCCCCTCTTACAAAAAATTGGCATAAAAAATTAGGTTTTTAACCTATATTAATTATTTTCTACTGTTTTGCCCCCTATGATGTTTTGCCCCTCCTATGATTTGTACCCTGGGCACCCCTGAATCATGTTGTTTATATCAAGTCAGTATTCACTGGAGCTAACAATCTCAATTACCATGGCGCATTTCAATAGCTTTCATTCACCAGTTGTATGGTACAAATCACCAACTGTTTTTTTGTCCCCGCCGAACGAGTTCAGGGAGGGGACTATAAAATGGGCTCCGTCCTTATGTCCCCGTCCGATGTCCGTCCGTAGGTCGCGTCCTATTCCGTATGTCCGGATAAAATGTTTCACCTGAACAGTTGGGCCATATCTTTTTTTTTCTGGATGTGCTATAGTGGCCAAACTTTGGTATATAGTATGAGGGTATGAACCCCTACTCACCATGTACTTCATCCCCAGGGTCCTCCCCTGGGGTCTGTCAGGGGCAGGAAAACAGGTCAAGGGAAACTGGCAATATTGCACAGAAATGTCAAAATTGTGTACAATTTAACTGGAGTTCTGTAAGGCTACGATGATGTAACTTGGTGGAAAGAAGCAGTTGATTGAGTTCTCAACCTGATTAGATTTTGGGTGAAAATATTCTAATTAAGTATCTAATTGCATATTTATGAAATTTTCCCGCAAGGCCTGGGTAAAGTTCTCTGGAGTTCTGTAACGTGTATAATGAGTAACTTTGGTGGAATGAGTGGCTGAGAAGTTCTCGACTGATGTAGCTTTTGGGGTGAATTTTTTTTAGTTCTAGTTGTTATATGTGGGTCATTCTTTTGGGGTTGCCAGCTGTTTACATTTCTTGGAAAATGTGAAAATACGTAAAATTCAATGTTCCGCCGCTTTCCAGACCCGTATGGGTCCCAAATTTTAAATTGTATCACATGATTTTTTCAAAATAGTGTTGCCACTTGATAATTAGCATAGTTTTACTCAAATTTAGTGAATTTTCAGGGATTTTTGCATGCTGATTTAAGATTTCTTGAGTCTTTTTCCTTGAGTAACCATTATTTTTGGTGCGCTAGGGATGGCCAAAATTAAGGGGTGGACTTGGTGCAGTTTAGTTGTCATTTATGATCGCGATCTTCGGCGGGGATAGATATTTTAACGCATCGCGTAAATACGAGTCGCCTTTTTTGTATGATTTATGATACCCCGAACATACATGGTCAGTGGCTGTTACATGTGTCCACTCAAGAGAGCATACGTCCTCATAGTTACTAAGGTTTTAGTAGGCACCATTGCAGTAGAATTACACTTATTGCATGTACCATGGCGATGACATTGCTGCATTTGTAAAGAGTGAAAACTTCCTGAAGTGCATACAATCCAGTTAATGTCCTTTGAGTCTTTGATAGACAGAATCACAGCGTTGGTGAAGTATCCTCAAAGAAAGCCACCTTAGTGCTGAATCTGGGGCTGAAGGAGCTAGAAAGGCGACTCTCCATGCATATGATGTACGCAGCGACGCCCCGCTGAATTTTGTTTTTGTTTTGAACTCGTCGTGCGTACGCGTTTTTGTTTTTGTATTTGTTTTACTTTTTGTAAGAGAAGGGATATCTCTCTGGGTCAATCACAATAATTAGTTAACAAAACTGTTCCTATTCGAGGCCAATTAAGTACAAATTTGTTTCACTACAGAAACGAATCGGACAGTTGGTTTGTGATACCTTCCAGTGAGGGAGAAAATGTCTATGAAAAATCGGCACATTTCATGATCCACTGCACACTACCCCCTACTTAGGGCCTACCTAAATAACTCTTTGAGATGGTATGTCATCCAAACCATTGACCTAAGGAAGAGTAGGCCTATGTGAGCCAGATCTATCTAGAAACTCTTAAGAAATTTATCTTATAAAAACTTATGATTTCAGAAAATTACACCAAATTAGAATATGGGACACTGATACAACAAATGCATAGCACTAAAATGGAAGATATGAATGAAGTATAAGCTATCTGATGAACTTAGACAAAAAAGTGCTAGAATCATGAATTCCACCAAAAATGCATCTTTAAATTGTTTCCTTGTCTAACATTTAGTTCGTTCCTCTATTATTTTTTAATTGTTTTATGTATTGTTTCTCTTGCTTCCCTACTTTTCTTTTTAAAATACCAAAAAACAAAAACCGACAAATTAAAAAAAAGTGTTTTGATTCCCAGTTTCAATGCCGAATCTGCATCAAAATTTTCAGTGTAAACAAGTGCACCAAAGAAACTGCACATCGGTTGTTACTCATTATGTGATGTTCGCATTGTATTCCTGAAACAAGCCCAAAAAAAATTGGGTGTTAATAAATTTGGCAATTCTGTAGTTGAATAGTACTTAAAACAAAATAAATCATTCCGGAGGAAACCCGACTTCCAGCCCGAATTTCATGGGTTACTTTACCCATGTTTTTGCTAGAAGTCGTAATCCATAACAAGTGACAGAATGTCGCCCTTGTATCATCGCCCCTTCCTGACGCAGTTCTCGTCCGAGTGTATAAAATCGAATCGAAACCACTTGCTTGTGCAGAAACCTACAATTTTAAACAGTAATGATGGTAAATATTTGAACATTTCAGAGCTGGCGAACTACGAGAAAAATGTGACGCGTGCAATGCACAAATACAATGCATATCGGAAAGCTGCAAGTACAGTCTCAAAACATCCAAATGCTTTGAAAAGTGGAAATGAAGCAAAAAAACTGGTAAGAAACTGATTGCTGTTACTAAAAAATTATATTGAGAATAGTTATTATTTTAGGCATAGCTAGAATAACCATGTTGTTCCCAGTTGAGATCAAGTAGAACAGTGGTATCGTAATTGTAAGTGGTAAAAACAATAGTTTTGCTGATAATTGAACATTTCTGGGTCTAAAATATGCCTTTGTTTTCATTCATAAAAAGGGCCCTCTCAGCAGCTTAAGGTGGGGCCCTTAGCGACGCAATGTTGCACTTTAGTGCTACTAGGGCAGTATCTCATGTATCCCCGTCAGAAGTGAAGAAATTCTGAAAATCTGCTCTTAAATTGGTGCGATTTGATGCATATTATTGATCCTGGTGTGATTTTGTTTTCCTTTTCTTTCCTTTGTTTGATTTTATTTTTTTGTGGGGGGGGGGGGTGGCAGAGAGCAATATTTTATGGGGCCCTGTCAGCAGCTGCTCACACTGCTGACTCTTAAATCTGCCGCTGCCTAAATCAAAGCTTTCTGCAACACCCACTTAATCTTTGTGATAATAGAAGATGTGAATACATGTTAGTTGTTTGAATATACTTCAAAAGGACAACATGTCAAATATTGACCAGAAATCAAAGCAGTTGAAAATATAGTTTTAGTGATGTAAGGTTTTCTGGGGTCAAAATTTTGGAAAGGGTTGGATTATGTTGCATTTTCATCATTTTTTCAAACCTTTTCAAACCTTTTCAAACCTTTCATTAGATATCGGACCAGCTTGGAATTTATTATCCTTCTTCAGTGCACTGTATATCTGGATAGCAGTGTGGAAATGAGATAGGATAAAAAGCATAGTGAAGAGTAACTGCAGTGCTTTTAAAAGAGTGTTAACATCATGATGAACAGATGTGTTGTTTTTTTCCAATCCTGCTTTTTTATTGATACATGCTGTAAAACTCTAAGTCTCAAATTGAACTATCAAACAAAGAATCTATAAAATGGGCTCCATCCGTATGTCTATCCGTCCTTGAGAAAAGTGTTAACTCTGGAATATTTGGTCAGATCTTTTTTTTCTAGATGAGCTAGAGTAGCCAAAATGGGGGGTGGGGGTAAATTGTAGGAGGACACAAGCCCCTATTAACCATATAATTCATTCCCTCCCAGGCTCCTCCACTGGGTCTGTCAGTGGGTAGGGAAATGTCAAAGGTCAATATTGCACAAGTCAACATTTGCCCATAATATTTTTTTTCAAGATGAGCTATAGTAGCCAAACTTGGGTGGGTACATATTGTAGGAGGGCACATCACAATCAATCCCCTACTAAACATGTAATTCCCCAGGGTCCTCCCTTGGGTCTGTAAGGGGGGGGGGGGTAGGAAAATGGTAAAAAAATCAATATTGCATGAAAAAGGTCAACATTTGGCCTTTGGCTGGGACTATAAAATGCATTCCATTTGTATGTCCTTATGTCCGCCTGTCCACAAAAAATGTTAACCCTAGAACATTTGGCCATCTTTTTTCTAGATGAGCTAGAGAAGCCAAACCAAGGTATATTGTAGGAGGGCAAAGGCTCATACTTACAATGCAATTCATATCCCCAGGCTTTCCCCTGTGTCTGTCACAGGGTAGGGAAATGTCAAAGGTCAATATTGCACAATGTAGGAGGGCACAAGCCCCTACTAACCATGTAATTCAATCCCCCAGGGTTCTCCCCTGGGTCTGACAGGGATTGGGAAAATGTTTTAAAAGGTCAATATTTCACAAAAGTCAACATTTGGCCATCTTAATGTGCTGACATTTGACCTTTTTAGAGTTTTTTTTTGATGAGTTATGGATGGAGTTCATCGACATGCTATGTTTTGGAGTTTTTTGGTGAGTTAGGATGAAATTCACTGATGAGTTCTGTCAGGGAGTGATGGTCCCCGGCTGTGTACACTGGTGACCTTCACAGCGACATCTAGTCATCAGGCAAGACTAACCTTTCGGTTATTGTCCCCGCTGAACGAGTTCGGAACGGGGACTATAAAATGAGCAGCGTCCGTCCGTTCATCCGTTCGTTCGTCCGTCCGTTCGTTCGTCCGTCCGTTCGTCCGTCCGTCTGTGACAAAAATGTTAACCCCCTACTTAGGGCCTACCTAAATAACTTTGAGATTGTATGTCATCCAAACCATTGACCTAAGAATAGTAGGCCTATGTGAGCCCAGATTCTATCTATAAACTCTTCAAGAAATTTATACTTATAAAACTTATGATTTCAGAAATTACACACATTAGAATATGGGACACTGATACAAACAACTTCATAGCACTAAAATGAAGATCGGAATGAAGTATAGCCTATCTGATGAACCTAGACAAAAAAGTGCTAGAATCATGAATTTCCACAAAATGCATCTTTAAATTTGTTTCTCATTTGTCTATAAACATTTCTTTCCTCTATTTATTTTTTTAATTGTTTTTATTTATTGTTTCTCTTGTTCCCTCCTTTTCTTTTTCTTTTTAAAATACCCCCCCACGATGGCCCATTTTTGCTAGCAGTCATATAATCCACAACAGGTGACAGCATGTCGCCTCTGTATCATCGCCCCTTCCTGACGCAGTTCTCGTCCGAGTGTATAAAATCAAATCGACCCACTGCCTGCACAACTACAATTTTAAACATCAATGATGGTAAATATTTGAACATTTCAGAGCTGGCGAACTACGAGAAAAATGTGACGCGTGCAATGCACAAATACAATGCATATCGGAAAGCTGCAAGTACAGTCTCAAAACATCCAAATGCTTTGAAAAGTGGAAATGAAGCAAAAAAACTGGTAAGAAACTGATTGCTGTTACTAAAAAATTATATTGAGAATAGTTATTATTTTAGGCATAGCTAGAATAACCATGTTGTTCCCAGTTGAGATCAAGTAGAACAGTGGTATCGTAATTGTAAGTGGTAAAAACAATAGTTTTGCTGATAATTGAACATTTCTGGGTCTAAAATATGCCTTTGTTTTCATTCATAAAAAGGGCCCTCTCAGCAGCTTAAGGTGGGGCCCTTAGCGACGCAATGTTGCACTTTAGTGCTACTAGGGCAGTATCTCATGTATCCCCGTCAGAAGTGAAGAAATTCTGAAAATCTGCTCTTAAATTGGTGCGATTTGATGCATATTATTGATCCTGGTGTGATTTTGTTTTCCTTTTCTTTCCTTTGTTTGATTTTATTTTTTTGTGGGGGGGGGGGGTGGCAGAGAGCAATATTTTATGGGGGCCCTGTCAGCAGCTGCTCACACTGCTGACTCTTAAATCTGCCGCTGCCTAAATCAAAGCTTTCTGCAACACCCACTTAATCTTTGTGATAATAGAAGATGTGAATACATGTTAGTTGTTTGAATATACTTCAAAAGGACAACATGTCAAATATTGACCAGAAATCAAAGCAGTTGAAAATATAGTTTTAGTGATGTAAGGTTTTCTGGGGTCAAAATTTTGGAAAGGGTTGGATTATGTTGCATTTTCATTATTTTTTCAAACCTTTCATTAGATATCGGACCAGCTTGGAATTTATTATCCTTCTTCAGTGCACTGTATATCTGGATAGCAGTGTGGAAATGAGATAGGATAAAAAGCATAGTGAAGAGTAACTGCAGTGCTTTTAAAAGAGTGTTAACATCATGATGAACAGATGTGTTGTTTTTTTCCAATCCTGCTTTTTTATTGATACATGCTGTAAAACTCTAAGTCTCAAATTGAACTATCAAACAAAGAATCTATAAAATGGGCTCCATCCGTATGTCTATCCGTCCTTGAGAAAAGTGTTAACTCTGGAATATTTGGTCAGATCTTTTTTTTCTAGATGAGCTAGAGTAGCCAAAATGGGGGGTGGGGGTAAATTGTAGGAGGACACAAGCCCCTATTAACCATATAATTCATTCCCTCCCAGGCTCCTCCACTGGGTCTGTCAGTGGGTAGGGAAATGTCAAAGGTCAATATTGCACAAGTCAACATTTGCCCATAATATTTTTTTTCAAGATGAGCTATAGTAGCCAAACTTGGGTGGGTACATATTGTAGGAGGGCACATCACAATCAATCCCCTACTAAACATGTAATTCCCCAGGGTCCTCCCTTGGGTCTGTAAGGGGGGGGGGGGTAGGAAAATGGTAAAAAAATCAATATTGCATGAAAAAGGTCAACATTTGGCCTTTGGCTGGGACTATAAAATGCATTCCATTTGTATGTCCTTATGTCCGCTGTCCACCCGTCATTATCCATACCTGCCCCCGATGTGCCCTATGCTACATTCTATGTTATTTTTCTCACTCTGTCTAGCTCTCAATCATTAATCCCCACTTGCTCCCGCATACCCCGACCCATATTGTTATTCTTACAAAAAAATGTTAACCACTAGAACATTTGGCATCTTTTTTCTAGAGAGCTGGGGAGAATGCCAAAAACCAAGGTATATTGTAGGAGGGCAAAGGCTCATACTTACAATGCAATTAAATCCACGGCTTTCCCTGTGTTGTCACAGGTAGGGAAATGTCAAAGGTAAATTATGTGCACACTGTAGGAGGGCACAAGCCCTTTAACCATGTAATTCAATCCCCCAGGGTTCTCCCCTGGGTCTGACAGGGATGGGAAAATGTTTTAAAAGGTCAATATTTCACAAAAGTCAACATTTGGCCATCTTAATGTGCTGACATTTGACCTTTTTAGAGTTTTTTTGATGAGTTATGGATGGAGTTCATCGACATGTATGTTTTTGGGTTTTGGCGTGAGTTAGATGAAATTCACGATGAGTTCGTCAGGGAGTGATGGTCCACGGCTGTGTACAGTGACTTCACAGCGGACATCTAGTTCATCAGGCAAAGAACTAACCTGGTCGGTTTGTCCCCGCCGCACAAGTTCGGAACGGGGACTATAAAATGAGCAGCGTCGTCCGTTATCCGTTCGTTCGTCCGGCCGTTCGTTTCGTTCGTCCGTCGTCCGTCCGTCTGTGGCAAAAATAATGTCTAACCACGTTGGATACAAATTATCTGGAGTTATGTAAGGACAACAAATGATGTTAACTTTTTGGAAAAGAAGCGGGTTGCGGAGGTTCTCGACCTGATTAGATTTTGGGTGTTAAATAAAATATGCTAATTAAGTATCTAATTTGCATAATTTATGAAAATTTCTTGCAAGGCCTGTGTACAAGTTTTCTAGAGTTCCGTAAGGTGTATAATGATGTACCTGGTGGAAGAAGCGGGCTGTAGAGTTCTCGGCCTGATTAGATTTTGGACGTGGATTTTGGGGCAAAATTGAGTATGCAAATGAGCTAATTGATATGCAAAATAAGGTATTGCTATCTTTATGACACTGTACATTTGATGATCAAAAATTCCTGTGCTAGCATGAAAAGCTTATCATGTGGTACATATTTTTTGGAATTGAAAGTCTTGGATATATATGTGGGCCTTAGGTGCAAATGAAAGCTAATTACATATGTGTAATTGCTGGATTATATCTGAAACAGTACATCGGATAGGCAAAATTCCTTCGCTACATGAGACCACTATGTCATAGGGGAGGGGGGGGTGTGTTGGGGAGGGGGTGGGAGTGTTGGGGAGGGGTGGGAGTGTTGGGGAGGGGGTGGGAGTGTTGGGGAGGGGGTGGGAGTGTTGGGGAGGGGGTGGGAGTGTTGGGGAGGGGTGGGAGTGTTGGGGAGGGGGTGGGAGTGTTGGGGAGGGGGTGGGAGTGTTGGGGAGGGGGTGGGAGTGTTGGGGAGGGGGTGGGAGTGTTGGGGAGGGGGTGGGAGTGTTGGGGAGGGGTGGGAGTGTTGGGGAGGGGTGGGAGTGTTGGGGAGGGGGTGGGAGTGTTGGGGAGGGGTGGGAGTGTTGGGGAGGGGTGAGGGTGTTGATGGGGAGGGGGGGTAGGTGTTGCGGGGTGTAATTGTGACTTTCGGCAGGGACGTATTTTACGCAGAGCGTTAAATACGAGTTCTTTACCATTGTTTTTATGTTGTTAACTTGTCAAAATATCCTAGCATTCATGGACACAATAGAGCTAGCCAGGGATTTCTTTCCCTTGCCTATGATGCGGGCATGAACACAAGTATCTCTTCACCATTGGTTTCATTGCAGGATGGTAGGAGTGACGATTGCTAAGAAGATTGATGAGTTCCTTGCAACAGGAAAATTAAGCCAAGCTCGAAAGATACGAGGAGATGATACATGTACAGCGATTAACCTTCTTACTAGGGTCAACGGCATGGGTAAGGTTCTGTAGTCACCGTCATACTTTCTGAAACCAAATGGTACGGTACGCGGTCTGTTGAATTGCGTATTGGATTTCCTTTGTCAAGGCGTTCGCCACCAAACTGCCCGGGTACGCACAAGTGGGGAATCTTTGTTCAAGAATTACTGACGACCCACTATGCCTTTTGAGGTAAACTGTCCAGCTATCAGATGTTCCGAAAAATTTATTTAAAACCCTGATTGATATACTTATGTAATTGCCCATCTTCAAACAAAAATGTGTTCTGTGTTAGCCAAAAAATACCAGTAAGATAAGAACTCTATGACTGTCTTCTAAGTTATATGAATTCACTAATATGATCCAATTTATGAAAATCTCTTAATGCATCTTTAAGTATTGATTCTACTTGTTTCTTTTTAGGCCTGCAGCAGCAAGAAAATTTGTTGATGATGGAATTATGACAATTGAAGGTAGGGACAAGAATTAATGTAGCTGTATTTCTAACCATAACGACACAGTAAGACACAATTGTGTTGATGTGTCATTAAATTCTTATACCTTGTCTTACCTTAAAGGTGCTTGTTCTGATTTATGTGTATTGTGTTCTCTACTTGATATGAGAGCCTGGCACTTGCACATACACCCCATCAAGTACCGTGGTAAACAAACTTGCGGTTTTGATGGTAGACGCAATAATGCATGTGGCAAAGACCTATTCAATACTGTGCTAATATTGATGGTTAAATACTAAAACAGCGGTTTTTTGTTCATATCAAGGGAATGAAAAGGATTTGAAGGCTCAAATCTCAGGACGACAATGAGAAAAATACGTCCTTTCATCTGATATCAAAATCGATACTACTCCGGGTAAATCGGGGGGGGGGGATCTCAAAGATGATCGGAACATGCACCTTTAACCTGGAATATTGAAAGTAGGTATCAATTTAAGCCCATTATTTTGCACAACATGCATGTTTTGATATTATCTCAAAATGTTTAAAAATGGCACATCAGTTTTTTGCAAACAAACTTGACATATCAGTTTTTTGCAAACTTGGCATAACAGTTTTGGCAGAAAAACTCTTCATATATCATTGTATTACCGTAATATTGTTAATTGTAATTTTTTTTTATTTAAACAGATCTCAGGAAGAACACAGACAAACTGAATCACCATCAAAAGATTGGACTAAAGTAAGGATAAAACTGAAGGAGAACATTTAGGACACTTAGGGACACAATTCACTGCTCTATCATGGCACTTAAAATTATTATCCCTAATAAGACTCTCGTCTCTAGCCTATCTCCCGGGAGGAAGGGAAGGGGTAAAGGGATATAAGCTAAAGAAGATTTAACATCGTAGGTGGGAACCAAACCAGCGGCCCCCGGGGGCCCCAGTCCCATGGCCAGGGAGGGCAAGCTACGAGGGTGTTGCTGGTCCGGCCAGCGATTTCGTACCCATATGGGTCTTCTTATGATGATGTCAGCACATGATTTTGGGACTTAGTGCATTTTCTTGCCTCAGTGGCGTGGTATATTGTGGTCTATGGGCGTGTTAGGGTTATTACACTGCCCCTATAAGAAATCATCACAATCATTTTGCTTCAACTAGGGTGCAACCATAGCACAGCTCCTATATTTTATTATTCCCCTAACAGTTCCATTTTACCCCTGGGTAGAGAGAGGCAAATAAGGTAAAGTGCCCTGCCCAAGTTCACAGCATGTTGGCTGCAGTGGGACTTGAACCCGCAACCTTCAGATCATGAACTAAATCCACAGGGTCATGGTTTAATGGTTAGGATCCATGACTCTGGTGCAAAAGGGCAGGGTAATGAGAAAAAATATTAATTTTCCTCTGATACCAAAATCTCAATTTTTATGGAGTTAAGTGGAGGGACATGGTTGTTAATAGGGTTACCTACATCTATATATTAATACTGGTGGTCGGTCTGTCTGTCACTGTGTCTGTCTGACAGCGTCTATTTTCTCGGAGACCGAGGGTCGCGCGTTCCTGAAACTTGGTGGGTGGGTGCCCCTTGACGGTCCGAAGGTCATCAGGGGTCATTCAAGGTCAAAGGAGGTAAAATGGGGTAAACGTTGGTGTATGGACATGAAACTTGATGGGTTCGATTGTTGATGCCGGGTCATTCAAGTCAGGTAATCGCGAAACCCGGGGACTGCCTAGTTTAAGTAATTACTGTTGTATGCAAAGTGAAACTGTTAATTTCTCTTGTTATAAATAAGTCAAAATTGGTCCACAATAATAACAATAACCTGGCTTTCTTCCTTGGTGATATTTTTACACCAGATATTTTGAGGATTTTGAAAAACGCATTCCCAGAGCTGAAATGCAGAAACTTGAAGAAAAAATCAAAGCAGAAATCGACAACTTGGATCCAGAGTATGTAGCAACAATCTGTGGAAGCTACAGGAGGGGTGCTGCATCCAGTGGTGATATTGATATACTGTTAACACATCCGTCTTTTTGTGTTGCAGATGTCAAAAAGGTACGGTTTGTCATAGCATGGGTGGGTAACCTGTTCATGGGCCGATATTTCAAATTGTGTTTTCTCTGTCACTTTTCTTTCCAAAAAACTCTCGATTACAAATTTTATGTAAAATCGGTCCAGCTGTTTGGATAGTAGAAGTACAAATGTGTATCATATTGACCCATAGGCGAGTGGACATGTATCTCTGGTGCTTCCCATTCTAACCTGTGCAATACACTTAAAGGTGCAACGAGAGATTTCACATATCAGGTGTCCCTTAAAAAGTTGAAAGTACTGATTTTTGCCCTGATGTAAAGCTTTCCATCAAAAATATCCCCATCTGAAAGGATTAAGCTGAGAAATGTTTCTTTGGTACAAAAATTGGGAAATTTCTAATTTCGTATAGGAGCAAATACGAAATTCAGCCTATATTTTACATTGAAATATCAGCAAATCAAAATCGCCTTTTTTCTCTCTTTTAAGGCATTTCTGTAGCCTAACACAAGGTAAGATATCTATTGAGTGTCTAATCTATATGAAATTACTATTATGACCCAGTATTTGGGCGTTTCAAAATCTCTCGTTGCACCTTTAATAGATCTCAACTTTAAAACATAGTTTTGGTTTTCTTTTTTACTTGTTTGTCCAATAAACCTTAGAAATGTTCTCGGTAGGTGTTCTACAACTGATCAAGTGCAAATTGAGAGAAATTAAAACAACTAGTCTTGTACCTGGAAAAGCTTTTTTAAACAAGCCCTAATTATAGGTCCATGGTCCGATCGCTAATAGCCTCATCCCCATGGACCCTAGATTTTACCAGAAGTGGGCAAAATTTTGGTATCAGAAGAAAGCCACTATTTTTCTCATTTACCCTGTGAAATCTTAGGGCTACAGAATGATTGGTTTGGATGTTATGGGCGAAAATATGCCCCATTTTGGTCGACCAATATTAATTTTACACAGTACTCTATGGGGATTACAAAATCTCGTTTTTAGCTCTCACTTAAAAAGGGATTGAAATATTGTCATGAAACTTTGCAGATGGGGTTTTGGGGTGAAAGCCATTCTATCAAGATGAAAAATTGGGTCATCCCCCTTTAATATCTTATAATCATCATTCTGTGCATATTTTTATTTCTTATTGTGTATTGTGCTCCCAATTTTTATGTGATCAGTACTGGTGCTTTTTACAGTGTATTTAGTGATAACTGTAATTTGATGTATTTTTACCGTTCTGTTTTTATGTCGTACTGTGATGCCTGGGCATCTGTGAAGAACAGTGTATTTACATTGATTGTACCCAGGTTTAAGAAGAATAAATAAATAGGTGTGTGTGTGTGTGTATGTGCGTGAGAGTGACAGAGTGAGAGAACTAAATTGTGTGGTTGACCACATTTAAGGACATTTTTCATAACACGAAAAGGAAACATTTCCCAGGGCCTTAATTTCACTGATTTTTGAAGGATTTTTGAAGGATCATTTTGTGAGTGAAAGGTCCTTTCCTAAGTTAACTTGAAAAGGTTGAGATTTTTATTATACTTTATGAACTGTTAGTCTGAGTACACTATGTGTACCCAACCTGCCTCTTCAGATTCAATCTACTCTGGAAGAAACTCACAATTTGCAGTATAATGAAACATTCCATTGGATACGTAAAGCTTATGTATCAATGCAGTCTAGATTAGTTCAATTTCTCTTATGGTTCAGAGGAGAGTGTTTATGAAAGCAATATTAAGAGCTAGTAAGACTTCTGTACTATTTTTATTATCCTAATTTCAAGGTCATACGACCAGTAAGCATTTGTACTTTTCAGTTTTATTGCCCTTAATGTAAAGATGTTGGCCATTTGAATTTTGTGTGTTTAAAAAACAAATGAATTACCTGGAAACGCAGTGAAAATCAATTAAAATGTTTTTACAAGTCTGGTGTTTCATATACAGTGTTTTCTATATTTGTGGATTTATGAGAAAATGTAGTGAAACTTGATTCCAAATATGATATGTATTGCTTTGTGCATATTACACATAAAACTGCTTTTAATTTTATAAGCAGGAGGAATACATTTAACAATATCAATTTAGATTAAATTGTAGTCACAATAATTTGAAATGTATACTCAATTTGAAGTGGTATAGGTTGTCTTAACTGAAAATGTAGTATTTCATTTTCTTATTCAAACAGAAAATGTTAAACTCTTTGGCCTGTATTCACAAAGAACTTAGTCCTCAGCTAAACTTTTAGTCCAGGACTAAGCTCCTACTATGTAGGACCTCTAAATTTTGCTTCTTTCCTGTATTCGTTTACTGCTTAAAATATGAAAAAAGTACAGGAAGACACTTAAAGCTGAGAACTTACTTCTTTAAAGTTGTTTCTCTTTCATATTCTTTTTTTAAAAAAATAAAAGGTCTTTCCAGGTTGGAATTTAGTCCTGGACTAAGCGTTAAGCCAGGACTAAGTCTTTTGTGAATACAGGCCATTGTCATTTTGAAGAAATTAAACTAATTTGGAAAGAATTTAGTATTTTGCCACAGGCTACGAATTCGGCAACGTTAACGGAATAAACCGCATGCTAAAGGTGCCGAATTTTAAGTGGTGGCAGAATACTAAATTCATCCCTTTGCATTCAATATAGTTCAAGACATTCTCATACAGTGTGTAAATCATGTGACAACATTTAACTTACGTTGAATTATGTCAACTTTGCAGCCTGAATTGCTCAAGTACGTTGTGACGCAGCTTGAAGAATGCGGTCTTGTCACTGACCAACTCTCTTGTGGAGACACAAAATTTATGGTAAGAATATCACAAAGTGATTTTTGCTCCAAACAATAAATTGTATGTGGTCTATGTTATGGTGCTCACAGTTTTTACACTGATCAATATATCAATCAGAGCTGGATTTCCCTTTCAATTGATGGTATGAGGTATATCTACTCTGAGTAGAATCAAATGCTCTAGTGTGATGCGGGAACACGCTTTACTGGAGGATAAAATGATCCAGATCCAGATATCTCAAGAGGAGTGGAGCTTGGAGCCTAATGACATAAAGGTGCTACACCCAATTACAGCATATAATTTTCTCTGTTTCATATGGGAGGATGTCGCTAACATACCTTAATTCCCAAATTTAAATTGAATCTGATGTGCGATTTTACTGTGAGCAGTAATTGTCTGTGTCATACCAGCCCGTAGATTACATTGCAAACATTTTTCGGTAACCGTAAACAATTTGTATTTTTGCTTGTAGCATAAATGGGAACGAGTTTAGCCAAAATATTTTGCAGATGATGTGAGAAATATACACACTTTCTAATGAAAATCTCAGGTTTGATGGTGTGAGTGTTAGGCTTGAGGTTGAGGGTTAGTACACCACTGTGTACAACCCATTTTGAAACTTGGGTCAGTGCTCAGTGGTTCTTCTGAGTGAGTTTGATATAAAATTGGAAAGAAAGGACAGATATTCATGCCGAAGTGCCTCGTTTTGCACTCTTTTGCCCTCCGACACTGACATTTTTTCTTGCAGTTGAGACATTTTTGGCACCTACTGGACTGGGCTGATGATAGTTATAAGAGAATTTTGCAGTGATGACAATTTGTGATAGGCATAGTTAGATAGATTGTTCTACATGTTATAGTGATGCCAAGGTTATACACTTAGGCTGGTATTCTGAAAAGGAGACTAACTTTAGACCAGGGGTTAAATCAGGGTTAGTCCTACATTAGTGGACCTTTTTTCCTTCCAACATACTCTAAAAATATGCTGTAATAGGTGAGAAAATTCCTCATGGATGGGCCGTTTCTCACCTGTTACATTTAACTTTCACAGTATTAAAATTAGGGTTTTTTACCAATATGAGTAAAGATTTTACTCTGGCACCGCCCCTGAGTTATGCTGTAGAAATGTTTATACTGCAGCACCTTAAACTGGATTGGAAATTGAGGTGTGTACTAAATCACACCACTGAATGGTCTGTCGGGGGCGCTATTGATTGCAATCACACTAGCATGCCTAGTGCCTGCAAGGTATAATAGCCATAGTGAGATGATAGAATGTGATGATAACAAAGTATGGATAGCCATTAGGGGTAGAATAATGGTATGATAGCCATAGTGAGATGGCAAAGTATGATAGCTGCAGTGAGATGATAGAATGTAACAATGACAATGTATGATAGCCATAGTGAGGTGACATAAATGTTATTTCAATTTTGATTTTTGTTTATAATAATGCTTGGAAATCCAGCCAAATCCATTTCACTGAAACAAAAAAATCTTTGAAAAGAAAATTATGAGAGAACTGGTAGCAAGTCGGGCAAAATTTGTTTGGAACATGAAGAAGAGTGGTGTGTGACCTAAAGGAGGCACTTTGTAATGAGTAAATTGGTTGCTGTTCAATTCTGGTAAGAGTTCTACGAGGTATCTTCGCAGTAATGTTAAAATTTAATGGTATCGGCTTTTTGTAATAAGACATTACCCATTCCTTGTTGATTGATCGGCGGATATATTTTAGCATTTATTGAAAATTTATAAGATGTCTGGAAAGTTATTGTGTTATATGCAATGGCTCATGACGACGAAATAATTGCTTGAAAGTTTATTACCAAAATTATATATTGTGTTTAATGGGGCTTACAGTTTGCACTCACAGTATGAAATATGCTCAGGATCCTTGCAAAAGCTTCAATTAAAGGCGCAACAAGAGATTTTGGGGCATCCATATATTATGTCATATGTAGTGATTTCATATAGATAAGACCCCAATAAATTCCTTACCTTGTAATTGGCTACAGAAATGCCTTGAAAGTAAAACAAAAGGTGATTTTGTTTACTTAATTTCAATAGTAAACATAGGCTGAATTTAGTATTTACTCCTATAGTAAATGAGAAATTCCACAATTTCTGTACCAAAGAAATGATTCTCAGCTTCAAAAATTAGAATTTTCACATTTTAGGATGCCTGTTATTTGAAATCCTTTGTTGCACCTTTAAAGGTGCAACAAGAGATTTTGAGGCACCCAAATATTGTGTCATTGTCATAATAGTAATTTCAAATAGATTAGACACTCAATAGATTTCTTACCTTGTGTTATGCTACAAAAATGTCTTAAAAGAGAGAAAAACGGTGATTTTGATTTGCTTATATTTCAATGTAAAACATAGGCTGAATTTGGTATTTGCTCCTATACGAAATTAGAACTTTCACAATTTTTGTACCAAAGAAACATTTCTCAGCTTAATCCTTTGAGATGGGGATATTTTTAATGGAAAGGTTTACATCAAGGCAAAAATGAGAACTTTCTATTCTTTTAGGGACACCTGTTAATGGAATTCTTTCTTCTGTTGCACCTTTAAGCTTTAAAAAGTTTTAAAGGGACAATGAACAATTTAATTACAGAAAAATTTCATTCTTGATTAATGGACCCTGACTTAACCTAAGTGGTCAAGGTCTTGCGCAACACGTTGGTGGTTGGGGGGGGGTTTCAATCTAAAAATTCCCATGGAATTAGTTCATAAAACTCATCACATGTCAAGACTACTATAAAACCAGTTAACAACAAAGAAAGAAAGATAGAAATAAATTTATTTGACCTGGGTACTCGTCTTTTGAAGTGGATTTATAACTTTCAATTGCAAAGTTCAAAAAATCAAGGTTAAAAATTTCTCCATTAGGTGAAGTAATCTTTCAAATATGATAGTCAATAACTTTTCACTGCTACAGAAAAAAAATAATTAAAATGAGTGTAAATCTTATTGACTCGCCTGTATTAACAATGTTATAGTTATTCTAGTGTTGAGATAAAAAAAGGTTACACTTTTGACAGAGATGGATTATGGAGAGTTAACTCAAGTCTTTCATGAACAAGAACTTTTCTTGGAACCCTTCGGTCATACAGCGTGAGTCAAAAAGAATAGGACAGTGATTGATTATCTTTTATCAAAAAACTAATTGGCTTGATAAAAACGTTGTACATATTCGAAACAAGCATGTGCTTCCACTCATTACGAAAACAGAAACCACCGAAATCATCATTCTAACCATGGTGAGCCTGTTTGCCGAAAAAACGCATTTCATGCAGCTGTCCACGGAATGCGGACTGCTTTGAATATGTGTGAGTACCTGGGAAAGTGGACGCGGTCATTCGAAAGTAAATTTTGACTCACACTGTATTTTTGCCTCTTTTTTCATTAATGGAAAATGACTATTAAATTTAAAAGCCTTCCTCCAGCCTACCCTGCCAAATTAGGTCGGTGAGTTAAAAAAGCTCTTGTTATATGTGTGCGTAATGGGGAATACTAGACGTTTTTGTAGTATGGTTTTTTATACGGAGGATTATCTAGCAGAACAAGTACAAAAAAGGTTTGCAGTTTTATTTTCAACTTGTGTGTCCAATCAAACTTAGAAATGATTCTTGGTAGGTGGTCTACACCGCTCCCAGTGCAATTTGAGAGAAATTTGTATCCTCAAAGAAATCATCTCCTGACCAATTTAAGCCCAGGGGATTATAATTTATACAATTGGCTTATATGTACAGGTTGAAATTTTTAAAACAAATATTAAGAATATTGCATTATGATCGTATGTATGATCTTCTTTATTTGTAAACATGTCACCCCATAGGCAAGATATGATTATCATGCGTAAGGTGTAGTAGTAAAAGTAGTAGTAAATCCAAAGTTTTAAATCCGGGTTTTGTCCCCGTAAACGGGGTGGCCAGATTCACTCACACTCAGCAACCGCCCTTACTCCTTAATTCCACTTCACCCGATTCATCCTCCATCTCAACCAACCCTCCTACTCTCCTCCACTTGCTTCTTCCAGTCTTCTTTGGACGCCCATGCTCCTCAAACCTCCCACCTCGAAACTCAAAGGCCATTCTTAAGGGCATGCTCGTCATCTTCCTCAACGCATGCCCATACCAACGTATACTATCGCCTTCGCCAACCGGTCAATCGCCTGTCTTCCAAACCCAACATCTGCATCAAGTCCTCAGTCTTACCTATCCATCAACTTCACCCCACACATCGCTCTTATCATAATTGCTCTCTCTGTCCTCCTCAAAATCCCCAATTTTGCTCAGACACCATGTCTCGCTCCCATCACAGCATTCACTGATCTTCATATTCTTAACACCATTCCTTTCATCTTTAAGGTATCTTTTCCCTTGCAAAAACTCCCCACATTCCCTAAACTAACCCACCCATAACCTCACTCTAGCTGTCCACAGCCACTCACATTCCACCACCGTTTTGTCCCACTAACCTTGTCCCCAAGGTATGTGAACTCCCTTCACAGACTCACTCTAGGGAGGGGGCCGCCTCCTGCGTAATTCTGGCAAAATCGGCAAAATCAGCCCATTTTGGACAAGTTCAGCCTTTCAAGCCCCCAGTAATTTTGACTTTTTTATTTTTTTCTTTAATTTAACACAACTTTTCTATCTGTTCCACCATCCCTCCAGGCTCTCTTCTCGCATCTTCCGCACATATAAAAATCTTCTTGGCCAAGCTTGGGGTCACTCTCCATCTTGCGCATCTCCCATGGATCCACCTTCCACATTTCTCACCCCACACGGTTTGCTTTACCTCTTCCACACAAGCCACTGGGTCTACCTTACTCATACCACCTCCCTCTCCAGTACTCTTTGTCTTCCAAGGTTACCTTAGACCCTTACTATCCAAAGCCGCCTTTCCATCCAAGTCATCAGCACACTACAGCGCACTCATCAAACCTTCTTTTGCACTCTCCGTCACATACATCAATTCACAAGTGCAAAAATTCAATAGAGAAAGACAGAACCTTGATACACACCTACTCACCTCAAACTCCTCAGACAGGTGGGCATGATGAAAGGCAGGCTTGCTTGAAACCAATCAATCAATGTGTTATTATTTGGGCAAACAACAAAAAGAAAGCACATTGTTTTTGACTCAATGCTCGTGTACAAAACGGGTAATTAGGGTCGTTTTTGTTTTATATTCCGGCGATGTATGAGCGTACATTGTTTAGGTATCAAAATCATTCAAAAATTCAAAAAATTTAGGGTATGCTTTTCACATCAAAAAATTATGTTTTTAGGGTGTTGTAATATTTTGAATTACTTGTAAAAAATCACATTAAAATTGCTGTGGAAAGTATGTGAATTTCTTCCTGTTTCTCTTGATTTCCACATGTATAAATTCCTCAATGATTTAGCCGTTTGTGTCTGAATTTGGAAGAATCTTCAGCGTTATTTTTCTCTCTGTCGCCGTCTCCTATACACATTATAGCCTTATAATTTAGAGTTCATTTCATTTCATCGTCTACATTATAAATGATTGATCGTTACAAGTATATGTGTTTGAAGAATTTAATTACGGTCTGGTGTTAATTTATGCATTCAAAATAAGTCCTGGAATATTTTTTTTTTTTTTTTTTTTTTTTTTTTTTAATATGTAATTTGTGTGTTTTCAATGAAATGGCTGAATTTGCAGAATAAAAACTGTCAATTATGACAAATCTATTAAATGTAATGTGAGGGAGTGAAACTTCATTTGGTGGGTTTAATGACATTTTGATTTATTTTCATTTTTTAAGCAGTGATTGTGCAAAATTGATACTTTACGTATAAGAGTGAAATAATCGTTGGATACAGAGGAAGAAAGGAAGAGGAAGTGCACACATGTTAGATAAACAAGATAGACGAGGGGTGATTGATAACTTCTAAGCCTAAGGTAGAAAGAGGTATGCTACAAAGTTCAAATTTACACAGTCTACAGTTTCATTCTTCAAATGAAAATTCAGAAGTTTCATGGTATCATGTTCTATTTTTTTAACTTGCAGGTAATAAAACAGTGAGAGTTTCCGGACCTTTGAAGCAATTAGGGAGAAAAATGTAAAAAGTTGAGGAGATGATAGCTGGCATCGGGGGTGCTCTTCCATCCATAGCAATGCCGCAGTCAATAAGTCTATGGTGCCATGACTTGCAACCCATCAGGTGGCTTCAATCTGCTAGAAACATCCAGCCTATTCACCCGATTTGGTACCGTCTGGCTAATTCTCTTCCCAAAGATGAAAAAGGAACTCCTCACTTTTAATTTCTTTGCGTATTTGCTTCAATAGGTCCAGCAAAACTCTCAATGTTTTTGATTTACCTGCATGTTAAAAAAATTAGAACAGAGATACACAAGAAACTTCTGGAATTTTCATCTGAAAAATGAAACCGTAGACAGTGTAAATTTGAACTTTGTAGCATTTTTTCTCTCTTTCTGCCTTAGGCTTAGAACTTATCAATCAACCCTCGTACCAACACAGAATCGGAACACAAGCAGATATACCCCTTAAAGAAAAATTTTGAGGGCACACCCGTCTGGGCCAGGATTCGAACAGGGGACCTCTGGTATACAAGACAGCGCTCTGCCTCTAAGCTATCCCAGACCTGCCGATAGACAGGCCTGCAACTGAGTATTAATGGTGAGCGTCCCGGCATCAATTAAAATACTGGTGTTGTTGGTGTGCTAAAGTCGCGATTAAGCATCAATGTGAACTGTGTCTTGCTCTGCTGTTGTAAATATATATCATATGTTCCAGTGTATGATGATGTGAGCCTTGTACGCACTGTAAATCATGTGTGATATTTCCTTTATCAGAGCCAGGTACAATAAGACTAATAGCTGTTCAGTGTATGGTTCAAGACCATTTTAAAAACTTACTCGTTTAGGTTTGCAAAATGATTTCATAAATACTTGTTTAGGGTGTATTTTTAAACACCGTGCAAATACTTTGTTTATGGTGGTAAAATTAAACCAAAACACTTGTTTAGGGAGCAAACTCCCCCGAATTCTTGCTTGGGGTCAGGACCGTAGCCAGGGCGATCGACACCCCAAAAAAACGGTCATATTTTGGCAAAAAGGTCCGCTTTATCAGGCTTATTTGCCGCTCTTTTGGCTCGCATGCCGCCTGAGGCATATTGAATCAAGGTTCAACTTCTAAATAGATAAAATTTCCAGAAATTAAGGTTTTATACCATAACCATATGTTCGCAATGTCCAAACTTACAGATCTTCCAGGCAGCTTCGCCCCGGGCCCCACCAGGGGCTTTGCTGGACCTGCTTAGGGGCCCTAAGGTAGACCCCTGCACCCCACCCGATAGTTCTCGCGCTTTGAGATCGGAAGGTCCACTTCGGGAAAATTTGCACCCCACTAATTCCTGGCTACGGACCTCCTTAAGTGTTTTTTCTGCCAGTGAAGATACATGTTTAGGTATGTTTTGGGAGGGCCATACACGTGACTTAGAATACCCCCTCCCCCGATGAACAAGATTTGGAAAGAGTTTTCTATAATGTACTTTTACAGGAAACAATGGCCTAGCATTAACAAAATCCCTAACCCTAAACCCAAAATAAAGAAAAATTTGTTACACATAGAACTTTTGAAGGGGTAACAGAACTCTTGCCCAAGATTTCACATCTGGAGGGCAAGCCTTCCGTAAAAATGAATTGGACTCGGAGCCAAGGAAAACTCTACACAAACGGCTTCCTGGTCCCTAATTTTTAAGTAACCGGGAGCCTTTTGCTAGATGAGAGCCAGACCGGAGTTATTTTAGGTACAAATGAAAAATTACGCAAGTAAAAAACAAATATGTTGATTAAAATCTAAAATATGTATGAACATCGCTTTTGTAAGACTCCACGTGTGACTAACTCATTCCTTTATTCAATAACTTGAATTGAGTACACAAGTACCGGGCGCACATTTTTTGCTTTAAAAAATCCGGCGCCTGGGTCCCAATTTTTCTGCCTTACCGAGCGCCAAAACTTGGAAAACATTCTGGAGAAGTCCGCCCGGCGCCCCGGCTAAGGAAAGGCTTGCTGGAGGGTACTGTACAAGTCATACTGTATGGGCCACTGTTATCTTTCAGTATTCATATTACTTAGTTTATTGTTCTATTTACATGCCCTACAAGTAGACTAAAGAGGAAACCTTTAACATGAACGGGATTGTTTGTCATTAAACTTGTGTGCAGAATTGGATTTAAAGTGCACAAAACTCTTGCAGATTTACATCTATCTTTGGCCAATTTTACGCTCTGGACTCGATCAACCTAGGGACTTGTTTCCAACAGAACTTTAATACCACCCCGCACCACCCCGCAACAATCATTATCTAGGAATGTATCCACCCTGACATCCGCACGCCGGTATCTTGGGTTTGCGATGAAGGATGTGAAACCTGATTTTGTTTCTCAAGTTATGCAATGTTTGACATCAATTCTATGTCATTGAAATATTGTGCGATTTTTGTAGCTCCCGTAGGAAGAAATGACCAGTAGAATCTTGTCTAAAGCCTTGCACTTTTTTGCCGATTTGCGTTATTACATAAAACGTAGATGGATGCGGCCCCCTTAAGGTGCAGTTGGGGTTCCTTCATAAGTGGATGGCAAAGGTATAGGGACCAGGGGAAAGGTAATAGGTCATCTGAGGTCAGGTTCCGTCTGTGGATGTATGTTTGGCTGGTCTTTCCAGTTGGTAGGTTTTCGTTTTTTATTTTTAAAGTTCTGATTTAAAAACGGACTGGGGTGGGTAAGGTTGCAATAGTGGTTTTCATCCATATGTGGATGTGTCAAAGGTCATGGGCAAGGTCAAAGGTTCCATCTGAGGTCATGTTCCAGACTGCCATCTTGTCGCTTTATATATTTTTAGGAATTTTGGAATGTGAACCAGTAGTTGATTTTATTTGTAACATCAGTGCTGGAGTGTGGGAAAGCTGAAGCCTTACCTGGAGATAAACTAAATATTTAGGGCGACAGTGGACAAAAAACATTAAAAATGTGAACAAACAAAAATTTTATCTGATTTGTCTTAAAATAACCTGTTTCCGATTTTAGCATTTGCATTCTGGATGAGAGAGGAGACATGAGTCTGTGTTGATTGTTTTTTATTACCATACAAAAGACCATATTAGGCCAAGAGCTTATTAGTGAAAACCTGGTAATAGCTCATAACAAGCTGAATTTTTCAGGAGAGGTCCAGGAATAGAGTAGAATAACTACTAAAAGTCCAAAAAAATCCCCCGGAGCTCTCGCCAAAATCCCAAAGATGGCGTCCAAAATGGCCGCCATTTGTTTTATTTTTAGTCGATAACTTTCCACTAGATAAGTTGGGAAATACAAACAAAGTGTGCTATATATGTTTTAAAGGCACAGAGAATCTAATAGTCATTATTTTTTTAGACTTCAAAACTCACAAATATTCTCTAAACTAAGATGGCGTCCAAAATGGCGCCATTTTTGATTTATCATAACTTGATAAGTCGTCAAGTTAGAAGTACAAATTAAGGTCTATAAACATCTGTTTAAGGCACAGAGAATCTATAATAGAAGCATTTTAGAGTTTTGTCCCAAAAATCATAAGTGCAGCCACAACCAAGATGGCTAAAAGCTTTGGTCTATCTTATTATGGTATCAACTTTCGCATGCAAAAAATAGCATTTTCCTTTATATAGTTTTCTACTGTCATCTGGTGCAGAACTTCAACACTAATGTTTTCCATTATGTTGGCACAAATCTCATGATTTTCATTGACATCTAATAATGTTGGTGACTAGTGTGATTGCAATTTTGACCACAGCATTTACTGTACAGGTGTATCCAAAAGAATCCAAAGATGTTTCTTGCAACTGCTACCATCATCAGGTTTTTGAGCAAAGTGTCTGATGTGAATGAGATGTCTGTTTCTAATTTTGCACATATCGCCATAAAACCCTTTTCGTTTGAGTCATAGTGGCTACACCCACCATTCTTAAAACCCGTGAGATTAAGTGGTTGAAACTGTGACTTATGGACCGTTTGTAATCTATGTGTCGGTATCATATCAGGGATTTAGGAATGCTGGCCCCCCACTGTCCATCTGTATCTATTGTTAATAAAGTCATCCATAGTCTCTTAGGATCCTATATAACTCCCATAGTCATTTAACCATTCTGCATTCTGAATTTGTTTTAAAATATGTTGTAATAAGCTTCTCGTTTCTTTCTTTTTCCCCGTTCTTTCCGTTTAAGTCCAAAATCTCAGTAGAAGGTCCGTGGTTACAAGCTGATATTTTCATCATCGACCAGTTATAAGGTTTTAATTCCACCTGGAGACTTGAAGACCTCACAGTCATCTTTGATGTGGCTAATGGTTGTGGCTCTCCCAATCGCAGTTGGCAGGAAGTGCCTTGTACGGCCAATGCCAGTTCTGAGACTGTTAAGATTGACCCTTGCTTACCTATCAACGTCGCAGTCCTTGGTCTTGCTAGATGGGCTGTCGGCAAACTGCTTAGGTTCAAGTTAGAGGAAGGACCATTGCTCAGACCCAATGTCCATTGATCCAGGATGATCGATAGGGATCCTGGCGACTGCATTGTCATGGATTGGTGCAAAGGAGGAGGGGGATAGCCTATACCAGGGTTTCATCACCTTCTTTGTGAGCTTGATCATCTGAAAGTTCCTCCTAAAGTTTAGAGGAGTTATACCGACAGAATTGTAAGATATTCTACAACAGGCGTCGCCAACAGCACAAAAAAAACTAAAAAGTCTCATGGTGCAATCATCAAAATGACATCAATCTTGTGAGAGTGTACACTGTGACTCGATACTTTGTGTCGTGTATTCAGCAGTTGAGTATGCAAACCAACAGTTGATGTATTTAAAGTGTCGCAAGATGCACCCCATCCACTTCCTGCGAGCCTTCTGATAGATTTGTCACGAGACTAACTGCATTTTGGCCAGAACATTAACTGAATTGGTAATGTGATGGAAAGTAAGCGGCTGTCCATTTTGACCGCACAAGGTACTTTCTTCGGTGTTGGGGGGGTCGTTGTGAAAGTTTATCCTCCATCTAGAGTGATGTTAAGTTCCTTTTTGCCATTGATTGCAAGGTGGAAAACAGAGCTGCCGGTCCTTTTGGATTGCTGAGGTTCAAGTGTCATCGGGGATAAATTGGCTTACGATTAGGTCTTTCTCTCTGCAACAAAACAACACGCATTTCTATAAGGCCTCGAAGAATCATCAAGACATTCCAGTGCCGATATCATCCTTCAAATAGGAAATACTGCGAACATCTTTCCTTTGGCATTTCCGAGATGTAAATGTTGAAAAGACTGGATGCCAGGACCGAACCTTGTGGGACCCCATTCCGAAGTTGCGCTTTCTACTGCTTATCCATTTGATATATCCAGGACGAAAGATCCTTTCTTGGATGACCATTAGGAACTTGACATCGGACACAGGGAAGGCTTTGATAGCTTGACGGAGTACCCCGTCGAGCCAGCTTATCATATGCGGCAGTTAGATCTATGAAGGCTGAGATTAAGTATCCCAATCCGTCACAGTTGTAGAAACTAAATCATGTATATATTTTTTCCTGCGATTGCAAGCTGAATTTCATGATGTTGAAGACTTTTAAAGGAATTGGGGACAAATGTACATATCAACTCTAGTAGATATAGTAGTCACCCAATAACACTAACATACAAGTTAGTTCCGGACCGATGACAATAATGACCACTCATCTTACTCTGCTAGTAGAGTTGTATCTTATCTAATTCTTGCCGGCCTTACGGAGATGAGGGTTAAAGGTACTTTTTCCGATTTTTTGTCATGTGTCTCTACTTAATAGAGGGCCTACACTTGTACCCCACACTGACCATCAAGTACCGGTGGGAAAACTCTTTGCGGTTTTTGCATGTAGACGCGATAAGGCAAGAGTGCAACGGCCCTGTTCACTACTGTGGCTAATATTGATTGTTGCCATAAAACGGTAGTTTTTTCTTTAACTTGAGAAAGAAATGGATTTGAAAGCCGAAATTTCATGAGAAATGAGAAAAACAATGAGAAAATCTGTCTTAATCATCTGATACAAAATTTATACTACTTCCGGGTAAATCATGGGGGTCCCACGACGATCGGAACAAGCACCTTTAAGGAGTTGAGAATGATCTGGCTTAAGGGTTTGATACACCCCTCAGGTATGTGAATGGCATTCTGGTACTGTTAAAACCTAAGGGCAACTTTAAAAGTTCCTAATGTGATTATCTTTGTCTATGAAACCTACAAGGTCTACTCCCAGATGCCAAGAGGGCTGCTCACGTAAGAATGTGAGCACAAAGGAGGAAAAAATGAGAAGAGGCACAGCCTGACGGCCTATTTTCTGTATTATAGGCATATGTTGCCAAGGTAAGACATCAGGAGGCGACATTAGCGTAGATGGACATTACTTTTATATGGTGGGGCATGCCTATCTACGCTGTATTTTTTTTTGTAACCACTTCAAGGTGGAAGACAAACCCATGTGAAATAATTACAAAATTACTAAAATCTAATAACCGTCTTCTTTGCCATATAAAAGCTGCTCATCTCTGAAAATGAATAAATGTCACCTCATTTCTTTCCCCAATACAGTGACCAATGGATACACATAGATACAGATAGGACATTTTGGGAAGCTGGGCTAGCAAAACACCCATTATTCGGCAGCTTTCTCACTTATTACGGTGTTAAAGTGACGGGCATGTGTTCATATTTCACAAATCTCTATGTAAAATGAGCAAGTTAAATGTTAGTGTACATTCATGATACATTTGCATATTAATTATTATCATTTCATAATCGTATATTTTGTCACTGCCAATGTGGCAATGGCTTGCCACAGTTGCAGCTGGGACAATCTGGCTGAAGCTGAGGGATTCCCTTGTCAGGCTGCCACCATATAATAGGCATGAACCCTTAAGAGTTTTGGCCTTTCTAAATATGTTTTTTTTTTATATTCTCTGTAACATTAAAATCATGTTTTAAGATCGGCAGGGGCTGTAGTGTAGAGTGTGCGCTTCCGGATATAATTGTGATTTTTTGCACAAGTACTTTAGGGCATTGTAAATCCATAAAATTGATGAAGCACTTTCCAACCCCAATGGACCCCAGCTTGGGTTTCAAGGTTATACAGGGGTCAAAAAAATTAAAATGTTCGGAATGTGGTTAAAAAGCACACCGCGGTGTTTGTCTGGTCACAAGGATTCCAAAAGGTATAGTTTACACTATCTATGGCTTATAGTTCCGAGTTATAGGGTAAAAACTTTAAAAAATGGTGAAAAAAGTCAATTTTGGTGTGTACATGGGTTAAAAGTAAAAGTTGCTTTTGGATTCAGTTAATATGTGGTGCAAAATATGTTTCCCTATACCCCCCCCCAAAAACCGCTAAGGATTGGAATTAAGTAATGTTGCCCTTATCTGTTATGCTAGTTTTCACGTTATCCAACAAATAGGTCCAGGTCATAGCATCCAATAGCTGTCAATAGAGGCTGTTGACTTTATTCGCCATTTGTTAATACAGACATGTAAGATAGTCAACTATTCTATATTTCATTCTATAGTTAACCAACAATTTGAACCACTGTTATCAACAATTGGAGGAGCAACTTTAATTTTTGACCCCTGTACAAACCAAAATGACCTTTTTACCATTTTTTTTACAGTTTTTACCCCATAATTCCTAAACTATAAGTCCCAGTAGTATAAATATACCTTTTTGGAATCCTAGTAACTAGACAGACAGCATGGCGTGCTTTTCAACCCAATCGGAACATTTTAAAAATTTTACCCCGGTGTAACCTTGAAATCCAAGCTGGGGGCCATGAAAGGCTGGGGTGTGGCAAGTGCTTCCATCATTTTTTGATTATCATGTATAAAAGTACTTGTGTTCCAAAATTTCCACAATTTTATCCGGATTGCACACTCCCATAAGATCTTTCATTACCGTCCCCACTAGACTCTTGATTTGATGTATAATATGTGTTGTAAATAGGATAACAGATAACAAATGATGGTCTTTTTGGTTGCTATCAGTTTGACACTCTCGAAATATTTTATTGGATTGTTATGCCTTAAAACATACTCTCAAACAACTTCATTTGTATTCTAATTTGCATATGGAAGTATGATACAATAGAAATGGTGGGACATTTTGGACCGCAATCTGATTTTGGAGTTATTGTAAGTTGTGAAACTCTCAAAATAATGACTTCATTGCATTCCTTGTGCCCTTAAAACATATGTTCGGACACTTTATTTGTATTTCCAACTTGGCTGTTGCAAAGATACGATAAAAATGGAAAATGCGGCAATTTTGACCGCATCTGATTTGGGTACTTTAAGTTTTGACCTCAACAATAATGACTTCATTGCATTAAGTGTGCCTTAAAAAATATGTTCGGAACTTTATTTATATTCAACTTGTCTGGTTGCGAAGATACGATTAAAATTTGGAAATGGCGGCCATTTTGACCGCCATCTTGAATTTTGGAGAGCGCTCCAGGAGGAGGGGCGGGGACGGGTGAGGAGGGGAGGCGACGGCGAGGCCGAGACCGAGCCGGAAAAAAATCAGCGGTCTATGAGCTATTTCCAGGTTTTAGCCTATATATATAATGCTCTTGGACTATATGGTGATGTGATTCATTAGCCAAATGAGTCGGACGTCGAAAATTGATTTTAGATATAGCCAACCACAAAGGAGAAAATGTCTTTTGTTTCCTATGTTTTGCCCCATTCAACTGATTATATCTTTGGGATTACTTGGTCAATTTCCGTGGGGGTTTCAGCAAATATAGCTTTTTAACTGGTGCATACAGTTACAGGGAAAAGTAAAAATCGAATCTGACTTCCGATTCATTTTGCTTGATCACAATTCACCATATTTTATCCGGTTCTTCTGAATTCAGCCTCTAAATTATTTGTTTCAAAAGATACAGAGCAAAACCTGCCAATTTAATGCTTGATTAACAATAAATAGTGGTACAGTATAGTAGATTCACGGTCTCAGTGCATCGACATTCGCTTCAGTAAGCAGGGGTATTCGACATAGAGGGAAATGTTCCAATCCAAAAAAAAAGTCTACAGAACTGGTTGTGGGCAGAGGATTTGCTGAATCAATCCCATGAGGCATTTGTAATGTTACTATACTGTACTGTCTAAACCACGTCAGTACTTAGGGATAAAAAGTGTCCAAAAGTAAAGAACCACAAGGATATTCATAAATCATGCTAAAAACTTCCTAAGTACTAACACCTTGTGGGCTAAAATGGAGTGTAGAAGTCAGGGTTGTTATGTGGTAAGAATAGGATTTTTGTGGGGATCACTGGACCCCCTATTGGAGGCTGAAACTCCCAAAAACTGGGGCTTGTGGGATTGACTCAAAACACCATCTGGTTGTGGGGTGTGTGAGTGTTGGGTAAATCAATGGGAACATATAGGAACAAACAATTTAAACAAAAAAATTATGCCAGAATTTAACACACTTGTTAAAAAAAATATGCCAAAACATCAACCCTCAACACCAACATCGCCACTAAGGGGCTGGGCAGTGGCAGATCTGAAGGATGACCACAGGGGAGCCTACCCTGCATCATGGGAATTATGATACAAAACATTTGCCTCATCCACCAAAATGCAAGATAAGAATAAATTGCAATTTTGGATGTACTTTCTTAAAGGATATTTATAGTCGCCATAATATTGTTTGAATAAAGCGTACGGCAGTACCAGTGTGTGCGACCGGTACACTGGGTATCGCGTGTGCTATTTTAATTGTTGTGTTTACGCGCTGTCTACAGCAGTTCGACCTTCACGCACACATGCGATGGATTGCTCGAATCAGTTCAAAACCGTATACTGCAGGTATAGTAGAGAATAAAGTATTGATTTTGGGAACGGGCTCTCTTTACGATGAAATGAACCCAAGGCGACACCATTATTTTAAGTGAGACCGAGGGCTGGAGACCGAGTTACTTCCACGCAAAAAAAACTAATGGTGTCGCCAGTTTCAATAGGGTCGTAAAGAGAGTTAAAAAACTGGTTCCAAAATAATACCTTTATTCTCATTCTGAAAACAGCTTTCATTTAAGCGTCACTTTAACCCGCAATTTCGAGAGCTTACGGACTTAAATCAACAAAACAAGTCTGCCCACCAGTGACAACAACAAACAACCCGTTGAACGCAACGATCATACGCAACGAAATGCAACGGGCAGGCGCGCGTGAAACGTAGCAAAACGAGGTATGACGCAGGCGCTCAACTAAAAATAACTTCAATACGCAGCGCGTACACCTGGGTTCAATTAAACTGAATGAACCCGGGCATCAGCCATTGAAATGGGCTTTACATTTTCACGGCTGTTTAAGAATAAACAATAAACAGTTCAGTGTCTAGTATTGGATGGTTAAACCCTAAATTAATGCCATTGATCAATAATTCATGTAGGGAGTATGCAAAATTAGAGAAGGAAGGCGACGACGAGGAAGACTACTTATTCAGGAGAAGTGACATCCGCCATCATCCCCCATGAACAAGTATTACGTGGTACACTGTATTTTACAGAAGTGACTGTTCAACAAGGAATGAGAGCAAGGCAATGAAGCTGGCTTCACACTTCAATGAGTAACTGCATCAAGCCTTTGGAAGCACAGGTAAGGATGCACTATGATCATGTAAGCTGAGGGCTAACAAAGATGTATGAGGCAAGATACTGTACTCTTCTAATAGAAGCCCCATTTTAAAAAAAAAGCACACACAAAATCTAATTTTCAGCAAAAATAAATGGTTTCACCAAAAACACTTATTTACCTATTTCACTTCCAGTAAATGGCCTTCTTGGTTTTTTTTTTTTTAAAAATGTGTTGTTTTTATGTTTTGTAGTTTTTTTGTAATAAAATACAGTATTAATTTGAGGGACACGTGTGGTCCAGTGGATTGAGCATTCGCCCAGACGCCAAAGGTTGCGAGTCACACTGCGGCACATTGTTGTGCCCTTGAGTAGGCGCTTTACCTCACACTCCGCTCCACCCAGGGTTAAATTGGTTACCAGCATATTTAAAGCTGGGAAAGTAACAGAAGCGCTGTGCGGGGGACGTCGGGAACCCCCCCCCCCACAGACCAAAAATAATAGGAGGAGTTGGCCTAACGCTAATGGAAAGAGATATAAGGGAGCGCACCACTAATGACTCTACCATAGGAATACACGCATTCTTCTGTAAGGGATTCCGGTTACACTACACAATTCCCTGCAATACTTGAGACATTGTGTTTGGTATCAAAATAAGCGCTTTTTTCTAAAGATTTTAGAAATTTTGCTTGAATATGGTGTGGACCATCTACTTTCACGTTATTTCACATTAAAAACGCAATAGCGAATTTACCACCCTGATCACTCATATTAGGATGACACACGTGCACATCCGCGCCGTATCGTGGGTTTGCGATGAAACTGATTTGTTTGTCATGTTATGCAATGTTGACATCAATTTCTATCGTCCATGTGGATATCGTGTGATTTGTAGCCCCGTAGAAGAAACTGACAGTAGATTTGTCTAAGCCTTACACTTTTTAGCCGACTTGCGGTGAATATATAAAACTGTGGATGAAGTAGTGGTGCGCCCCCTTAAGAACACCCAAAGTGACGAGAGTTTTAAAAACTTAGTTATTCATGTAATTTCTAATATGGTTTTAAGTCCAATGGCCAAATTTGAATGCAATTGCTCTTGTAGTTAGCTTATTACAAGTGCTTAAAAATCGTTACCAGTTTCTGAAAATCTGCCGGGAATTCGTCCGGTAAGCAACCGCATATCGTTTTTTCTTGGTGCAGCTCATTGTGATGAATTATAAAGAGGATGATGAATAAAATCGTCCTTAAACGCTATATCTGAAAGAGTTACTTGTACCAAATATGCTGCTATTTGTAAAAAGTATCATTCATGAAAAAGGGAATATTTTAAAAATAATTGACGTTTAGATTGCGTAGTTGCTTGATATAAGAAACATCGAATGTGCAAAAAAATACTCAAGAGCTATATGTACAAATTTCACTCATGTTCCTACAAATATGAGTTGTTAATTCGACGTGTGATGAAAAGATTACAATTTTTAGTCTCTTAAATTAATGATATAAGCTATTAGGCCCATTAAGGCAACCAAAACACGCACAAATTAATCTTTTAATGAAGAAAGTTTTCCAAATGCGTAATCTGCGTGGCTACCTATGCACACACATTACGTGCAATAACAGACACATTGCCAGCAGCCGGCGCACTGTTATCATTATTTCATGGGTTGGGTTTCCCCGAAAAGAAACAAGGACCGGTGTGGGCCCGGTCCCGTTCGTAGATACGGACTTAACAAAGGCAGAAAACTTACTCTCGAAAAAGACACCCTTATTTAAAAGCGACTACAGAATCTCTGATTTGATCCATGCTTCTAAACTAGACCAGGGTTTACCGTATAACCTACATGTTTCAAGGGCATATGTAGCCCACAAATGGAGATGCATGCACATAACGAAAATGTTCCCATTTTAGTTCTACTAGAACCATTTTTAGAAGGGTTTATTTAGGAAAAGTTGAGTGAACCTCTAATTTTCAACTTGTGTGCACTTAATAATGTTATGGAGCAAAACGGGAACCGCATCAATATTATTTTTAACACGTAAGTGCATATAGGCCTATGTCATTCGTACTGCTGTGGTTGCACCCAACCAAACACACCACCGAAATCAACTTTGTCGTTGGAATTTTTGGATTTTTTACCGGAGTGTTTTTATCAAAACTATGTATTTGATGGGGTACATCAGTAAGAACACAATACCAGGAACACATTAAAAATGTTATATAAAATCACAAAAGGGGCGAACGGTAAACTCATACATACTAGCCTCAAGAGCTAGCCTAGCCTAGGCACTAATGTCGTATGATAGCTAGGTCTTAGACAAGCATTGATGTACAGTTTGGAAATTTGTACTAAACCTCGCTTGCTCAATCTCAAATTTAAATCTTGAAGTGTCATTTGAGACTCACGCACAGTTTTGTACCCGAATACCAATCATACACCCTCTCAAAAATCAATATTTGCAGGTATTTAGTAGTATTTACAACCGAGCACGTCCGATCATAAGTTTCTATTATAAAGGGAGGCACCACTAATGGACTCTCCCATCGGAATACACGCATTTTTGTACGGTTCCGGTTATACTACACAACTCCCTGCAATCCTTGAGCATCGTGTTTGGTATCAAAATAAAGCGCTTTTTAAAGATTTTAGAAATTTTGGTTGAATATGGTGTTGACCTCTACCCTTTTTTTTTTTTTTACTTATTTCACATTAAAACGCAATAGTGGGAATTACCACCACGCATCATACTATCTAGGAATGACCACCCGTGCACATCCGCGGCCGTATCTTGGGTTTGCGATGTAAACTGATTTTGTTTCTCATGTTAGCAATGTGACATTCAATTTCTATCGGTCCATGTGAGATATCATGCGATTTGTAGCTCCCGTTATGAGAAATGACAGTAGATCTTGTCTAAGCCTTGCAATTTTTAGCCGACTTGCGTTATTACATAAAAACGGGAATGAATTAGTGGTGCGCCCCATATGGGACTCCGACGCATGAGCTTTGCTCGGCACGCAAATTTACTTTTATATAGTTTGATTGCCACCAATAGCTAAAATTTTAATGTGTGTGGGGTGATCATATAAGGACATGAGTGCACATGTGGTCCAGTGGATATGACAGCCAACCCCATGATCTGAAAGTTGCGGGTTCAAGCTCCCCTGCAGCCAATGT
>JAMKCH010007953.1:0-31463 GCA_023653785.1 Ophioderma brevispina | reverse complement strand
GAATTCACCGTGTATGAAAAGGAGCGGAGGTGCAGCTTGCTGCGCCCTTTTTGGGGGATCCAAAGGATATAAGATAAGAGGAGAAGTTATCAGGGGGCTACGCATAAAAATAGGGTAGGCCTATTACCACTGTCCATGGGAAAAAATGTATAATATACCCTCCGACATTTTTCCCTCCGTTTAATTTCTTACATGAAGGTGGAGAAGAATTTTAAAAAAAAAAAATCGATACACTATCGTCAGTGATATTTGTTTGGCTGTCCAGAATCTATAGTGATGGAAATGGCCTAAAGTCTTTTTACTACGATTACTGAAGTTTTGCAGATTGGGGCTGATTGGCGGAATATCAACTGAACCGTTATATTTAATTTGAGGATCTGGCAACATGCTACCCCTCAGGGGAAAAAACACGATATTGCCAAATTACTCACCCAAGTTGTTTACTAAGTCCTATAATACAAGCCATCAACAGTGCTTTGCAAAAAGGCTTAGAAATAAACAAAAATATAGTATATTACAACTACACTTTGCTTTCACATGTTGAGTATGGTGCTTGTATGCCCGCTGGGGGGGTCGTCACTGTTGTGGAACTATACAATTTATGTGGAAGGATTTCCTTCCCCTGAATTTGTTCTCAGAATTAATCTTAGTAATTTTATGGCATCTATTATGATACAAGACCTTCTGAGGTAAGTGTGTGTGCCATGTTTTAACGCCCTATGATTTTAAAGCAATTACTTTATAAGCTCCGCAAAACGGCGAAATTGCGAAAAACCTTTTTGCTTCGAGCCTATTCTTTTACACGCATTGCCCTGCTCAACGGTTTATTGTATACGGAAGTGCTTTTACCGTGATGCGAGTATGTCCACATAAAACGTTCTCCGGTAGAGTTCCTTTTCCTAGACGAGTCGCTATACCTGTCCAGATCATGAGATATTTATTTTTCTCTCAATTGCGCGTCTAAGTCAACGACCGTACGCAAGCCAGTTCAAACCGCCTCATCATAGCAAACACGTTGAACAACAACAGCTATATTAGATCCAACAATCACGGTCGCGGGGGTAATGATCCAACAGCGCGTAGGTGAGTGCGTACATTGCAGCACAACGCGTTATAGCAACGGCAAACCCCGCGAAAAGGAGAAAATAATTTCCTGTACAGAGTAAGGTGATGGTCATCACATGTTCAATTCACATGATTCACGACCATGCAATACAATCAACATGTAGAACTACTGTCCATTTTTTGTCATGCAAATGATGGTGTGTTTTCCATAAGTGACACCTTTTCTGACATACTTTTTCTGACACCATGAGTATGAATTCGGAAACCTACGGAATAAACCACACGGTTTTAATTTGGTTTATTCCGTTAAGAGAATTAAGTTAGGTTTCCGAATTCATAGGGTCTGTCGAAAGGGTGTCACCTTTATGGAAACACCCCAAGAATGTTCATGTTGTCAATTGTCCAATGCATGAAATGGGTGATGATGATCCTTGTTTGTGAGGCTTAAGTCCCTGCTGAGCATGACTCCGGGTTGCTTTGTACATTCAATTCTGTTGTTAACTTTTTAACGAACCCTAAGTCATGCCAAGATCTGGTCATTTTTAACAACCTTTAAGGTTTCCAATTTATAACTCTCCCAATCACTCCAAATGTCCGAATTCCAGACTCTTGACTCACTGTTATCTTGACATACTCTACAATACAGTGGGACCTGTATTTTTCACTGATCACACTAATGAATCAAAATTTCTTTCTTGATTTTCCAGCAGGTATGTGCGATCTTACGTTTTTAGTCTAAGTGCCAAATTTATCGCATAGGGGTCAGGGGGTCATGATATAAAGGTCAGTGGAGAACATGTGCTTTGGCGTGTGCTTTGGCATATCAACAAAAGCTAAGTCTCTTGACATGCTGATGAGACCAGACCGACCTCTATCGGGCGCTAATTGTTGGATAAGGTAGCAGACCTCTAAATTGTTCCGGTGAAAAGTGTGTGGGATACCTTTCACGAAAAGTATATTCATACACGCTGCCATTATCATGTTATATCTAGGTTTTTATTATTTTGAAGAATTAAATTTGGTGTCAAAATTAGCTGAGAGTGTGTAGATAACGAATAGATGAGCAAAACTTGAGACACTGAGTGGATTTTGATGAAAAAAGAGGACGGTCGGCACAAGCCTCGTAATGCTTTCTGGTGAGATTTTGGAAAGTACTGATCCGCATTGGCTTGGAATTATCGCAAATAGCGAAAAAAAACTGTGTTAACCTTGCACCATTTCGACAAAATAAAAAGCGCACCGAATTTGCCTAAATTTGATACCAAATTTTGGGTGTTTCCCCGAGCTACTTTTCGAGCGCTAACGTCCAAATATATTATCTTTAAGCCCAAGTTTTCCTCCTCCGCGTTGCGGAAATTCCGCAAATTCGCGGAATTTGAGGATAAACGCGGAAAATGCAATTTTGAGATGAAGAGAGCAAAAAGTAAATTACTTCACTTGCCCTAGTAAAATACTAAGAATATAACACTTGGATTCCTAATATAAACAAAATGAGCATGTTTTACCATGCCATGACCCCGATCAATCTCCAATAAAAATCCCGCCTGGTTTAGAATTCTGATAAACCATACGGAAAGTATATCAAAGACGATTCTAAACAAAGCTTGCTCGGCGATCGTCTTTGACTGTACATTGCGATCACGATGACCCGACAACATTTTGCTTCGTAAAATGACGCAGTGCTGCAAGAATTTGCTTTGCCATCGCACGCTAAAATAGATCGTCGGTATTTTCCAAGACGTCATACCCATGTGTACTGTGAACCTGACTTCCTGGATTCGTGGTTTTACTCGGGTGTCACGGCCGATTTTGTAATTAACAATTGAAATTATGCCTTTTAAACAAAAAGTGCCTTAAAAAAAAGTCCCGCGTCGTAAGTCTGCACCTAGTAAAAGCTTTGTACGGTAAGGCAGGATTTATGTACTGCATATTTAGCCGGTCATAAATCGACGCGATTTGCAAGGTTACGTAGCTTGTGTAGGAGTTAGAAGGTCGCAATACAACTTCAAGGCAATAGCGAAAATGAGGAAAATTTGCCATTTTCCGGGAATTTCCAACAAGCGGAAAAAGCGGAATTTGGCCATTTTTAAGCGGGAAACTTGGGGCTTTATATATAGTCAATACATAGCAAAACATTTAGAGGTCTGCTACAATAATGTCCGCCTTGTTGTAACCATGTTGGAATAAGAGACTAAAAAGTTACATACCTACACCTGTCCAGCTCGAAGTATGAAGTAGCGACTCGGGCGTTTACATTGGACCGCTATTTGTGGCTCGGGCAGCTTAGGTTAGCACAATCGCACTGCAAATGAAAGGCGGGACTGGGTGTACGCGCGCGTCGCCAACTTCATCTTCAGCAGGCCAGACAAAGTATAAATCTGTCAGAATATTCGATCCATAATACATCGATAAGTCTTGGTGCAAAGCGCATGCGTTAATATGCGCACATTATAAACAAATTGGGAAGATTTATCGACATACCATTTACAATGATACGACAACATGTTAATTATGAACAAGAACACGCCAGATTTTGACTCCAATTTGCATAGGGTTGCAAAATTTCCCGGAATTTTCAGAGCGGAAAATTTCCATGGGAATTTTGGGGAATAACGGGAATTAATGGGAATTTTAGGAAATTTTCGGGAATATTGGGAAATTTTCAAAACAATGTGTTGAATCGATACAAACTATGAGGTCCTTTTTTTCAGTTTAAGATATTACTCTGTACAACTAAAATGCTACAGAAGAACATACAAGCAAAAACAATCATTTTAATCACTGAGAAAATGAATAAACAAAACAACACATTTTTGGGTCAGTTTATTTTCTATTCTATCAAATTCATGGGGGGCGGGGGGCATTGATTTTGTTTACTTTATATTCTGTAAAACCACCCACCAGTGTTTACTCTTAGATTTTGTGAGAACATCTCAAATTACTTTAACTTAAATGGGTTTTGACTGCTCCTAACAAGCAAGAACATTTTCATTCAGCAATTCCAACTGAGTCAGATTTTTTGGAAATCCAAATTTCCACATTTTTTTCTATTTTGTAGCCCACATGGTTGATTTTTTGTGTGTATATAATCAACCCACAATGCCCAATGTAATGATTAGGGTATAACTATACAGCTATTAAAAAACAATGACATGACCAGCTTCAGATTCAAGAAAAAATGGTATTAATATATTTTACAAGCCGACTAATTAGAAATGTTATACTTTTAATAATTTGGGGGGGGGGTGAAATATTCCAAGGTTGTTATTTTTCGCTGTAATACTTGTGATGAATACAGTATCATAAATTGAAAATTTTAAATAACATTTGACAATTGACATTAAATTTGATAAGTTTTCAACTTTTAGTAAAATTTGTTAAATTAAAGGTCAAATGAACCTTGCCAATTTTTAGAAACTACTTCTTCTAATGAGTTTAATTTACAGTTGGAATCGTGTCTGAGGGATGCTTAATAGAAAATTAATTTGAAATTGCCAAGTTCAAATGCAAATTCAAATGTCCCTAACACACAATATATTTAAAATATATCAGTTATAGTCCACTAAACAGACTGTTAAAAATATTGGTGGTAATGACTTGGAAATTTACATTTTGACCTTCGACGATTTTGGCTAGATTTCAATCAAGTGCCCTGACTAGATGTAAACTTATATCTGATACAAATTGAAAAAGAATATGTAACAGCTAAAAAGCCTTACATTATCAAGGATTGTGCCGCGTAAATCAAGAAATCAAAAAAAATCATCAAAAATCAGAATTTTTGCATCTCTTGTAACAGTCTATAGGTATCCCAACATACCCATCAAGTGATACGAACAAAAGAACCTAATAAGGACAAAATTAGATATTTTAGTGTCATTACTGTCTGTACGGACACTTACGACAACACGTAATTGAATGGAGATTCTTATCTTTGGAGTATTGCTGTTTCTTCCTTTCTATAAATTTTCATGTGAAAAATAGCTTTTAAGCTATCCTCAAAATTGCAAATCTTTTGAATCTTTCGAGCGGATCACTGATCGTGCCTTAATTGGCCTGTAGCAATATGTCATATTTTTAATTAACACAAACGTAACATTTTGAAGAAAGGCCTAACAAACTGTTTTTAATTTTTTCCGGGAAAAAATGTTTTAAAATGAATAAAACTATAAATGCCAAAATTGAAAATTTTCCAAAGTCCCAATATTCCCTGGTCCCTTCAAAATCACCGGAAAGTTTCCGGACATTTTCCCAAAATTCCGCGGAAACTTTCCACCCCTTTGCAACCCTAAATGTACAAAGGAAAACTAGCATACTCAAGCACTGTCCTGTACCTATTTTTCGATCAGAGCATCGTAAGTACTCACATGCGGTAATTTTGAGTTGTGAGAACCATTTTTCACACCCACTGTTAAATGAATTCGAAACTAGACCCCTATGAGCATCTTGTTGTAACCGTCGGAACTATTGAGGCATGACCCTAGTCCCATTTGGACTTCCCATGACGTTTCTTTACAGTATGCCTTTATTAAACAGTCTATATGTTGAAGTCCAAAACATTATGTAGTCTTAACAACAACAAATATAAATTGAGTTTCGAATACCAGAAAGTAATTCATTAAAAAGAACCCTACTACAGAAGTATAATACATTTTAATGAAGTAAATCTGTTTACCTGTTCTTGCAACATTGAAATTTCTAGCGGCTATAACTGTGAGTCCCTACGTACAAAAAGATCTTCCAACCTTCATTGTACCTGCACATTGCATAACCCGTGTACAGACGCTCTAAAATTCGATTACTTAGCGCTAATGATCCCCGCGAATGACAATACAAATTTACCGCGCCTATTGTGACGTAGGATTCGACACACTTCGAACCGATCGGATCCCTTCGCCAGGGATGTCATCGACCATGGCTGGTCCATACGCCTGCGCGATTCTATTCGTGTGCTGAATTCCGAAGTTCACTGAAGTTCAGTATACGCTCATAGGTCGACCCATGTCCAATGATTTTTCCACCGTCGCCGATTTGACTCTTTAAAATTTTTACATGTGTTAAGAGGGAAAAAACATTACCATAATTCTAGTCCGATGAAAATCTTGCGATATACCTGGAATACTTTAAATTTAAAAGTTTTTTCCTGCTGACCCGAGTGCACCATCGCCAGTGAACGCCGCCATTGTGTGGCGAGTGTAATTGCTTTTTGAGGTAAGTCACGTGGAACCATTACGTATTGGAAGTTCAGTCACCCGTAATTTACATCCATATTCATGCGACATCAGGGCGGCGGGGGCGCCAGCAATTCAACATTTGAAACGGCATTCACTGCAGAGAGCACTGCCACTTCAAACTCTCTTGGGACTCCATTATGTGCATCAGCTATGACCTTTTTTGTGTAGCCTTCAAATTTCGACCACGACAACATCACCTCCATCTTACCTGATTCCTATTCAAAGCCTTCACCGATGCTTTCACGAACCCATCTTCTACCTTTAGCACCATATCGCTTTTAAATGCGTGAAGCTTAAAATAGCAATACAAGCGGGACTTAGTCCGGTCAGAATCTTCAAGTCTTAGGAATTTCATAAATTTCACACTTCAAAAAGTTGATGACGATTTTAAATGACTATCATGTTGTTGATAACACCAATGGAATACTTTCAAGGTTGAATCAGGTAATATTTATTTTTTTGTTTTTTTGGCCGTGAAGCGTGAAAATTATTGGAGAATGGAGACAAATTTGTTCATATCAGTGTAAAATCACTATTTTGGCAATGACTCCTTCCTTTGATTAAGTTAATTGCATATGATAAGTGTACAATCTGGAGGAGTCATTCTCAGCAGTACTAGCATACCCCACTGTCCCTGCTTTTCGAATTTGGATAGTGGGGCTACATCAATGTAAATGAGTCGCCCTCGTGGCACAAGAGAAAGTTAATGACAACATGTTAAAGACAAAATGTGGACATTGGAAGTTATGCGTCAAGCATGTTAGCAGAACTGGCCATTGGGTCGAATTACCACTTTACTAGTCTTTTAAGCAGACTCTGGGCTCACAAAAGCATGAAAGTGGATGTTTCCATAGGCCATGAGAATGAAAAGTTTAGATTTGCGTCCGGACTTTTTCAAAAGGCATGAGGCTTTATTTCATTATCATTATGTACATTTTCATGTTTGACTTGCAGTTCACAGGTTCCCAGCCAGAGCTATTGATCAATCACATCAGAGATGTGTCATGTCCAGAGACTGCTTCACTGTCATGATGTAGTCTATTGTTATTGCGTAATTGTAACCCTTTTCCAGCTGTTTTGATTGATTTACAACTTGTTTTTTTTGTGATAGAGCATTTTTATGCAAATAATGATTTTTTTTTAATCATGAAAATTTTTAAATAATGAAATTTCGGGGCAGTGTTTGTGGAGCATGCGGGCGGTGATTCCCATCTAAAACTTTCACTTCCCATGGCTAAGTGTGGCTAAGGTTCTCCGTTTCTTCCACAGTGGAACAACCGTGTTTTTTTTCCTGTTTTTTTTCCACTTTGCATCAACATGTTTCTCCAGTTTTCCTTCCACTTAAAGCAGAAGACACTAAAACAGTCATTAGAATTTTTCTATTTCGAGCCAATGACTTGCACTTTTGGTTTATATTAATTATTTACAGTGAATGAAATATAGATGATGTGACCTATGACGTCACTTGTGACATTCAGGACAGGCACAATATTGTTTTCTGGCAGCAAAATATACATTAGTTTCTGTGAAGACCCATAAATCTGGTTATAAATGTACTTGCAGAATCTTTCCTGATCTAATTGGTCACAAATGCAGCTGTAGCATTAGCTTATTCTACTTGATAATAAAGTTAGTATTATTTAATTCGAAAACAAAAGTTACAGCAAAAAACAGAATTCCCCCATGCAAAGGATAGGTGCTTTTGCCTGCAGTTTCTCTCTCTTACCCCAACAGGGGCGCCATAACATAAACAAATGTCACCTCATTGTGCTGGCCGATTCAACCCAAGATTGGCAACTGCCGTCTCCATGCTGCAATTTCGATGTTGAATCCGCGAATCGATTCGCGTAAAGAGTCGCGCCGAATGTTTCACACCGCATCAGAGTTGATTCACTTCAAAAAATTCAGTCAACATGGTCAAGAGAAAAAAATCATTCAAGAAAAAAAATAATGCTTTGCCTACCGATTATATAGAAATAAGGAGAATCACAACTCAAGGAATTGTTTTTCTTCAAAAGAACTCATGACTATCGTTTCATTTTATGTCACAACAACAAAATATTAAGGCGAAAGTCTACTTTACATTGACAAAGTCCGTCCATACCGTCGATCAACCGTACTGTTTACGAAAATCAATCTAAAATTGACCTGACCACCCATACACATACCATGCCATCAAAGCCATTTGTTTACCATGTGCCCTAGTGTACCATATAAAATGCAGGTTTTTCATTTTAAAACTTCAAAAAAATTCTAAAACGGCAGAATAAGTCTAAAAACGTCTAACATTAATGCATAATAAAAATCTTCATTAGAAAATAACCCTTGTCTATTTTCCCATGAGTTTTGTACAACAAAATAAAAAAATTTGTATCCGCAATATATCTAGGTATGTGGTAATGCTTTGCCTCAGTGTTTACCTTTCAGTCTGCAAATGTAACACTGATATGGCGGGAAGTAACTAGTCCGCGGTCTGTATCGCTATGACAAATTTCTTGAGAAATCTAAATTTTAGGCAGGTGAGACTGTTCAATACGGCTGGGAGTTGCTAAAGGTGCCTTCAACATTGTAATTTTTGTGGGTTTTTGACAGCAAATATGAAAATAGATTTCGCCACTTTGCGATTCGGCATGCTTGCAAGGCTTGCAGAATTCGGAAAATTTTGAATTGTGCATTTTTGTGCATTAATGCATCCGATTCTTGCTTTTTTTAACTGAGGTGGATTTCCTATTAAGACAAATAATAAGAAAATGAATCAGAATCCCAAGCCTTATAATATTGTTTTTGCTTCGCAAAGTCGCTCTGCAGTCCCTGCTTTTAGAAGTCTATGCTAGCTGGATGCATGTATGAGAGCTCTGAGTACTCTAGATCTGAATAGATGGGAATTTTGGTTAATTTATCACTCATTTATGTGATACTTGTAGTTGATATTTTGTTGTCTCTCTTCGGCAAGTATGTCACTTGTATGGTTCGTCGATGCCTCAGTAGTGTCACAATTCGAAGCACGTTAGTTCCGCATTAAAAAATTTCCAGCTCCAAATTAGATGTTTTTAAAAAACTTGTTAAGAATTTACTTCTTCTTTCTGTATTTAGATTTCTAACAGTTTAAATACGTGGTAATAACTGATCCGTTCCCAAAGCAAGATAATTTAAGCATGGGATAAATTTTAGCCTTATAATATTATTCATAATTTACCTCAGTAGGTCTGAATCAATAGGTGGGGGGGGGGGGGGGGGGGGGGGGGTGATCTCTCAAAATTACCTGGCGAGAATCAAACCTGATTCCTCGCAATTTAGCACGAAATTGCACCCTGATCTCCGATCATAAAATTGACAGATCGGTGCCGATCGATCCCTATTCAGAATTCAATAGATGCATTTCAAAGCCAAGGCAATTTGCAGTAATGCATCCCTCCGATCGCACCGCCGAGCCGCACCAAGACCCACGAGAAGGCACTTGATTCATGACTGCACATGGCAGCCCGTTTTTTATATATTAGATGTTAATACCGTGCTTTTTCGTGCAACATAACATGTTTTTGTTGACCGCGATGATGTATTGTGACATACGTTTCTGCTACTCTTGAGATACATCAATTTTAAGCCAACAAGTCATATAGGTAAAGTTGTTGTTGCGAACATGGAACACTTGGTGTTGCTTGTTACTTTTGTCCTGCAAAAGTATTTACAGACTGATAAATGAAATAAGTTGTCTGAAATTAATGAAGAACAAGGTTAGCTTTCATTTGAGACCACCATTAATGGAGACCAAGTTTTGACACATTATATGTTTGAATCTCAAAACTCTGTGGTTGCTGATTTTATAGACTGGCTCTGTGGTGCTGATTTTATGTATACGACCGGCTCTGTGGTGCTGGTTTTATAACACTGGCTCTGTGGTGATGGTTTTATAACACTGGCACTGTGGTGCTGGTGGTATAAGACCGGCTCGTGGTGCTGGTTTTATAAGACTAGCTCTAGGGTGCTGGATGGTTGGTAGAGACTGCTCTGTGGTGCTGAGTTTATAAGAACCGGCTCTGTGGTGCTGGTTTGATAAGATCGCTCTATGGTGCTGGTTTTAAGAGGACTGGCTTGTGGTGCTGGTTTTAAAGACCGGCTCGGTGGTGCTGGTTTTAAACACTGGCTATGTGGTGCTGGTTTTTTAAGACTGTCTCTGTGGTGTGATTATAAAGACTGGATCGGTTGTGACTGGTTTTATAAAGGACTGGCTCTGTGGTTATGCGGTAGATAAGATGAAATCTGATCATTTATGCTTTTTAAACCAAAGATAATGTATACTGGATGATGGTCCATCTATAATCCCAACAGTACCGAGCCACTTGATGGAACCAGGGTTGAACCAGTGATCTGAACCACTGGAAGATCATTGATTTTACTCTTATTCATTTTGATGGTTTTAGATTAGGGTCTATACAAAGAGAGTAAGTTCTTTTAAAGGTACATGTTCCATGTTGAATTGGTATGATTATACACGATGAAATGTCACCGAACATGTATTTTCTAATTTTGAGCAAAATGGGTAAAGCCTTTGATTTGAGAAGTTGTTATGGTATAACAACTTCAATCTTTTTTACTGTGTAGCAATTTTCTGGATACTACAGAAAGTCACGGGATACCTCCAACCAGCACCGCAGAGAGCACGGGATTAATCTAATAGATAAAAACCGGGGCGGCCTGTGGTGCTGAATTCAAGTGCCTCTCGTGGCTCTGTGGTGTGGCTCTGCGGTTGTGGTTGGAGGGATGCCGAACTCCAAATGTCCCTAGTTTGGGTATTAGCATGTGTCAGGTCGAAGCTCATGTGTTGTCAGAGCATGTTAATAATGTACTATGAAAACTTTTGTATGCAATTCCATGTCATAGGTCGCTTTGGCAAGCGCAGGTCAATAGGTTACTTGGCCCGACCTGGCCTCCAGAACAACCCAAGCATGCAGAAAATACAAAGGAATCACCTGTAGAAATAGCTGAAATGTTCAGGTGAAGCCGGTGCATGCATTGTATTCTCTCATGCTTTGATGATCTGGACGGAAAACAAAAGCCTTCAATATAATTTCCTTCGCTGTGCAAGGGCCCTATACAAGCCCAATAACAAATGCTATAATACCCATGCACGCGATCTTTAACTTTCCCAGAGCATCCGATGTTGCCGCAAGTTGAATGACAAATAACCTATTCGATGCTGTACCAGTCCTGATGCAGTTCTCGTGCTAGTGTTCAAATCAATTACCCCCCCCACAGTGTTCGATTTAGAGGGGTTTTACATGCACAAATGCATTACTGGCCCGTGCATTGAAATTTTGTCTGTGCATGTAAATTTTGTGCAATTCAGCCTATTTTCAAGGAAAAATGTTCCCTAATGTGTGGCATATCACTTTAATTCTAATCGGACACTACCCCCCACTGTGCAGCTATTATGTTATCAAGCACGGCACGTGGCACTCTGTGGCTGAGAGTTCCTACTCGGTGCCATTGTGTCTGGCTCAGTGAGGTTGTTTACAGCTAAGTCGTGGGAATTTTGTGATAAAGTTTATGTTTGAATGTTATCATCGTGGATTGAAGCTCTTTTTACTTTAAAGTAAATGTTTGAAGAGTTTTAAATATTATCATTCAGCCCCAAAAATGATTTTAATGTAAGAAATACTGAGCCAGCATTTTATATACTGATGAAGTACTATGATGAAAACTGTGGAGTCTTCTTTTCAGACAGTCGGTATGGATCATACAATGGCTGTAACGACTACATATGTTACGCTGCTCATTTCCGTCTGTAGATGTTGATGGAATTTGCCATGTATTTTGAAGGGTCTTCACCCGCAGGAAAACCTCCCGTTTTCGGAAGTACTGCGTAAAATACGCAAAAATATACAAATATACTACCAGTGTACAACAGGATTCTTGCGGTAAATGATGACAGCGCATTTTAAGGACATAATGTGGTGTTCCAATAGCAAAATATAAGTGTAAGCTAATCTAAAATCCGTTGTATTTTGTAAACTTTGCTTTTATTGTCAGTTTTAGGAGATCGGTGAGGTAGATCGGTATCTGATGACTTTTCTCCCGATCCCGATTCAAAGCGCGATTCTGCCAAAATCGGCAGATTTCCGATCAAGATCGGCATCCTACACATCATCTATAGTGAAATAATTTAAAATACCATTCAGGGACCCCCCCCTACCTACCCCATGAAATTGGCATAATTAAACTCAAAATTGTATTCACAGGGCCTAAATATCAATTACTGTAAGAAACTGATTAGACACTTATCACACCAGCCAAGGCCAAGCAGAGACTTTGTAAGACTTGAACTCTTCATTTCTTAAACAAATGTTATAGTCCCCTAACCCGTTTTCGCCCCACTAAGCACTACAAAGTTAGATATGTCTTAAGTACAACCTTTAAAACAAAAGAACAATATGGTTGCTACTTTTTATATTTTGTGTTTTAAAATTAACAAATTGGCCATCATCCTTTAAAAGCTTGTCATTGTTTGCAATCTACAATTACAACAGTGAATATAAATTAGTTCCAATAATTGTAACTTATGGCATCATCTTTTAAATTTGGACATATCGTTGGTGCCATAAATTTACAACTGTCTCTGGGGATTCAATTCCATTTAAGGTTTGAGATGTTTTTTGAGATGTATATTTCTAAATAAAAAGAAAAATAATTTTCTTTTGACACATAGCAATCTCTAGAGTCTGTAGAATAATGTCTTACGCAATTTGTAACCGATGCTACAATTTGGGTTCCCACAAGTTCATGTCACATGGACGGCTGGCCAAATTTGGCTGCCCAATGTATACACAACAAGGGTAATTTTTCACCTGAAATTTCATAATGTTAATTTTAAATCTTGAAAAATGGTTATCACATGATGCAGAAAGACTCTCAAGAATGCCTATATAGTAACGTTATTGCAAATAATGAATAATTTTAAGCCCTGTGCATCTGTACAGTTAGCAGCTAAGCTGTCTGTGTATCTTGGCTTAAATGGAACTTTCACTACACACAACACGTCATGACTAGATAGTCTATGATTAACAGACCATAAAAAAGTTAAGACTATCTAGTCATGATCATCAGGACTATAGTATAAATGTGCACATGGAAGATTTGGAAAATGGGTTAACAATTATCTCGATAATATTGATTGCAAGACAAAACAAAATTATGACCAATTAGCTATATACGTGCAAGGTATACTAACATGCTATAATACACTTGTAATTATTTTGAAAAAAAAAAGATTGTCTGTAAAGGTAACAAAGGTCGCCTTGATATTTGAAGTGCAAAGCAGATGAAAATATGGTGGAATTTAGTTTGTTGTTCATAGTACATTTCTTTATTCTTCCAGTTTCTTCGCACTTTCTTCCAGTTCATTCCCGTTTCACCGGAAGAAACTGGAAGAAACACCTTTTTCAGATTCTTCCGGAGAATAGGTTTCTTCCGGAAGTTTTTCGAACCCTGTGATTTACCAATCGTAATATCACCTGAATTTCACCTCAAAAATATTTAGGCTCTTACATGACTTATAATCCTTTGTTGAACCAATTGTCATGAAGAGATACCTACCATTTAGCTTGGGTATATCCAAAGAAGGCAGGCAGATCCAGGCCCTAGTTTAGCCCCAGATTTTTAATACAATTAAAATAGTTATGGTACCGTAGCATGCTGACTTGATCGTAATTTATCATTAGAGCTGGGAGGAAAGGATTTTCTTTGACATCTCAATTTGCCAATGCGTACAAATTTGGCAAAAATTTACACTGTCATAGCCATAAAATAGTGATATACCTTCTATGGTGTTTCCAAGCAAGCCTTGAAAGACGCGGCGCGGGGCACAAATTTGTGCCCATAGATCCAGTAATTGCGCCAGGGTACGACCAAAATCTATACACCGGCACAATTTTTACTGTAAAATATGCTCCGTAGCCTAGGCCGCTGGAGACAACTACGGCTGCGATGGCACTTATTTGCACAGCGACAAACTTCATGTTCAATCCATGGTGCAATCATCTTGTTGTAAACTTTTAGGTAAACACAGTTTCTCATTTATTTTACCTTGTTGCATAATAAATATTCAAGAAACCTCGTCTTGTACTGTATTTTCAATCCCAACCCAACTTCAATACCGCTATCAATCAGACATAGCCGGGTTCCTAGGCATTCAGGCACCAACGTCAACAGCAAGCTACCGGCTCTGTTGCACCGGTAGCACAGTGATACCAATCTACTCCCCTCCGCGTCAATTATATCTATGTTTTAACATGGAAAAGGATATTACCAGAAAAAAACAACTCGCCTGCTTCATACGGTGTTCCGGATTGGTCAACAATTTGTTCCTTTGTTACATCAGGCACAGCAAACAGAACAAGCTCTTTTGTAATGACGAAATATGTTAGGCTGAATTTATATTCGATCGCTAGCGATTGCGATGCATTGCTTTTGCAAAAGAATGGTACGCAATTGGATAAAGTAAAAAGGTAAAGTAAGGTTATGGGTAGTGTAATATTGTTTGTCACATATAACATCTACATGTGTCACTAAGCCTGACAAAGTGTTGTTCATTACATATTGACATGTTTTGCGAAAATGACACCTGCTTAATTAGAAAATGCCCCCTGATTCCTGTTAAAACCCGTGAACCAGGGGCATTTTCAAAAAATAAATTGCCCCTGGTTCCTGTCCGCTTAGTTCAAGTGTTTTTTAGTGTAGGGGATGGTCATTTTATGTCATACGTGCGGAAAACAGGTTGTTTGGACTGCAAACTCCATAATTTTTTTTGTGCTATGAATATTTTTGTTGACTTGTTCTTTCCCTTTTTTAGCCTTTTTTTTTTTTGGTGGTGGTGTGCTTTTAAAAAAAAAAAAAAAGCAAATAACCAAAACAATTGGTCTGCGCGTCCAAAAAATTGGAGCGGCGGCGGAAATCAACTGCGTTTATTTTTTTTACTGGGACCTCCTTACCTATAGAATTTATTTGACTAATTGTAGGTTTGAGTGATGTTACAATTTTTGTTTTCGTTAATATATTCCACATTGGAAACAAATCATATGTTAAGCTTACTTCTAGGGCCTAGCCACAATAGTAAAACATCAAAACTAGTAGATGAGAACACCAAAGAAAAACTGAACGAATGTGATGACTCATGGGACCATCAGGGCATAGTTCATACCAAAGAATTTAATAATTCGCCATGACAGACTTCAATTAGGTACCAGGAAATATCTGAAAGGTGAGTAGGATGCATGTTCGTATAGTTTATGGTGGGTTGCTATGTATATGGGTTTACCCTTTTTTGTATTGTTTACCATGGGGTCACTCAAAGGGCAATGCACCATAGGGGAAGTATGGCCACAAACAGTGTCTCCTTTCCAGCCTGGATGTATATCAAGACCCTTTTTCATGTCAATTTTGGTCTATAGCAATGGGGCGTTCAAATTTTCTCATCAGAAGCCCAAAATTTTTCAATTTTTTTTTTTTTGCCAAAAACCAAAATTGGTTTATAGCATTATGGACTGAGTCCTACTTCCCGACTCTCGGGGAAACGTCCCTACCCCAACCAGACTTGGAGAAATTCCCCCCAGGTTTACCTGCCATTATGCTTTTTGTGTCCTTACTGAAGAAAAAAGCAAATGGTGCACCCGCAGGCAGAGTGCCCATCTCTTGTCCTTTGGCGTTTGGGGCCAGACTCCCTCATATAATGTGATGTGGGGGGTTCGCCACTCCTCCAGCAAATGCGAGTTCGGTTTGGCATTTCCCAGCATATGCCGGTGTACTACCAAGAGAAGATATCAGTTAGCTTCCCACAACCCCTTGCATTGCTTCCAATGGGCGGTTTTTGTACAGGTACGATGTGAATCGTTAGAGATGAAACATGGCTTAAATTGACATATGATCACAAACTTGCATTTTAAGAATGTTCATCTCATACGATTCACATGACACCTGTACAGAACCTCCATTGGAAAGCAAAGCATTGGGGACGGAAGCTATGAATCTTCTTCTTGTACTACCCATTTAGACTCCTGGGTGGAGAGAGGCAAGCGAGGGGTAAAAGGGGGTAAAGTGCCTTGCCCAGTGCAACAACACATTGGCGACCGGGCTCGAACCCACAACCTTATTGCTTATGAGGCGAGCGCTGATCCACTGCACCACATGTTCCTTACGGAACCTGCCATCTTTCTCTTCTCTTTCCTGTGTTCCTCCTCTCTCTTCCTCGGACACAGGTGTTAAAAAGGAAAGGAAAATTAGGCCAAAAAAAGCTTGTTTGCCGTTCACCGTCGTTTGCCAATTTGAAGCAAATTAGCACAAATGAAAAGAAATCTACCAATCTGACCCATGATTTTCTGTTCAATTAAAAAAAGTACCAACACCAAAGACCGCAAAAACAACAACAAACAACTACAAAAAAACAAAAGAACTTGCTATGTCATTGAAAAAAAGCTTACTGTTATATGTGGCAATTCAGGGTTTCGCCAGTTCTTCCATCAGGTGGAAAAAAAACACGTTTTTTTCACGTTTTTTCCACTTGGAAGAAACTCAAAAAAAGTTCATTTAAAAATGTTCTCATTTTAAAGCCATCCTTCTGACTTACAATTTTGGTTTTATATTATTACAGTAATGAAATATAGTGAAATAACTCAAAACCATTCAGGGCCTCTTACCTACCCCATTGCAATTTCATTTAAACTCACATGGATTCACAAGTCCTAAATATATAACAAATTACTGGCAGAAAACTGATTAGAGACACTTTTCACACCAGCGAGGCCAAGCATTCATGATGTTACCAGAGACACCTGTAAAGTCTTAAACATCTTCCAGTTCTTTAAACAATGTTATAGTCTCCCTAACCCAGGTTTCCCCACTAAGTAGTAATCAAAGTTACATGAATTATACACAACATTTTAAAACAAAAGAACAATAATGGTTGCTACTTTTATGCATGTGTTGTAAAATAACCAAATTGGCCATACAGATTTTAAAAGCTTTTTCATGGGTACATTATCACGTAAATTTGATTACAATACAAAACAAAATTGTGAACAAATTTACTATATACTTGCAAGGTTACTACCTTGCTATAAACTTTAATAATTTTGAAAAAAACAATTTCTGTAAAGTAACTAAAGTATCCTTGATGATTTGAAGTGCATAGCAGATGAATGGTTTAGTTAGTTTGTTGTTCATAATACATGTCTTTATCTTCAGTTTATTCCAATTTCTTCCAGTTGCTCCATTCTCCAGAAGAAATAGTTTCTCTTCTTCCGAGTTTCCGAACCCTCTCGTGATCATTTTAGAGTCAGTGTGAAGTTAAGTTCATATTTAAAAAAATAAAAAAAGCTGACCAACCGACCATAATAGTTTTCCTCTGTTACAAGCAAACAAACATATTGTTATGCGTTAGGTTAGTTCTCTCTCTCTCTGTTTTTTTTTTTTTGTTTTTGCCCTTTTGAGCCATTTTAGAAGTTTTCCCCACACCCTAAAAATGCACTAAATACCAACATGTGATTTGAGTGCATCCTCCAAACGAACCACACAATTGGAGTCAGTAAAAAGTCCCAATTCAAAAACTAATAGTTAGATGTAATACTCCCAAAAGAAATTAGAGCAATTGTATTTTACACTTACATGTCGCTTTAGCTCTGTTTCACAGTCCTCTGCCATTGATAATAAGGCTTTTCACACTGAGCCGGTATTCGATCGACCTTGTGTCGATCGTCGCCCGTCTGTAGACTCAAACCAGCTCCCAATTCATTATAATACGTTGCAAACATCTGACACACGTATCGCTGTTGTGGTTCCTCAAACAACAGTACGTTCGTTCGTTTCACTAAATGCAAGTCACCTAAGAGTCCATTCGCCATTTTGAATTTCCTTACTCAGTCCGTTCAATTTTCACGAGGCGAAAACTAAAATTTCTGTGTCGGAAAAAACCAAGGTGAACCAGTCCATATCACTGAAAGATTGCCATGTATGTCAGCACTAAAAAACATCAACTACAACAACCCCTGCTGTAAATGCCTCAAAAAGAGTATTTTCTTGAAAACCTCAGCTCATGAAATCATTCTTTGGAAAACTTTTACATTCGAAACTAAGGCGCTATTGCGCATCGCGCGTCTAGTATTCAAAAACGGCTGCACTAGTCTACAAAAACGGCGATCGAATCGCCCAACGTCTATCGATCACCGGCTCAGTGTGAAAAGCCTAATATTTCACTATCTTTTGAAGCCTGCCCTCTATATATTGTCATTGTCCCCACTACTCATTGTCATTGGCTGAATACAAACAGCTCCCAACCAGCCTATTTAACCCGTAATAAAGTCCATATAATACCCTGATGCATGTCATCACCACACCCACCAAACCACCTCCCTTTCCTTAAACCTCAGTTTTTACTTTGATGCCAGGTATGGTATATTTTGGGAACAGTTTATCTTATTCATATTTACAGAGGTGAGTCATTAAAGTATTATATAAATACTTGGTATTAACTGAATGACACTGATCAACTAAAGGGTTTGCATACTATGGCTGTCAGTTAGTAGGTTTTCTTTGAAGGGGGGCCTGCTACGGTTATCGCTGTAACCAGGACTAACTGTCCCAGGGGCCGGGTTGCATCGCCTAAAAAACCTTCAACCCAAGCCCCCCCAACCACCCAGTCAAGCCCATCGGGGTTTTCTAAGGAAAATCCATGAGGAGGGTATCTTGTTACCTGGTTAGAAACTAAAAAAGAAAGATCTTACCTAAGGTCTTCGGCTCTGGAAGGCTAATGGTGGCCATCCAGCACTTGAACGTCAGAAGGGCATCGTATCAATTATCTTTTCCTCCATAAATCCTCACACAGCAGTATTGGGTCAAGTGATGGGAGGTGAATCTCCCGGTCACCCCCGTTACGGTGACAAAACCCGATTTAAACTTTGGTTTACTTACCTACTAGTGTGCAAGTAGGTTTAAAATGTTGGTTGCGGAGTGATAGATCATTCATCCGTACCGGTATCGGTAATCCAGAGGTCATTTTTTGTGACATTCTTTTCTTGTGGAATCTTTAATGTTTTTTATCATTCTAGTGAGTAGCTGTGAATTGATCATTTTGGAGCCAAATGGAGGCATTAAAACTAGTGTCAAAAACCGAACTCACCCCTATACTGTATTACCGATTACAGATTTTAAAATTCAAAATCGGATTGTCCTTCCGATTCCGATTTTTTTTTTGGTGTTTTTTTTTTTTTTTGCATTTCATCATCACCGTTTTAGACAGCCAGAAGCTGCCCTAAAGTAGCAGATCGCTTTAGGCAAACTACTAAAACGGCGACATAGTTAAGTTAGGAACAAGATACACACCCTTGTGTACATAAAATATAAATGGATTGTTTTTCAGTTTCGATTTATTTTCACCATTTGGCCATCAGTTACGGAACATTTTTAATTCAAGTTTGGACCCGTCTTTTGATATTAATATTAAAGGGATTAGCCAAACGCAGCGATAATGCGAGAAATCTAAAAATGTGGAAAATGGCATGTTTTTAACTAAGAAATCAGGGCATCAGTGTGTACAATGTCCTATAACTGCTTTATTTACAGAAATAAAAACCACCAATAGTAAAGAAAATGAAGAATTTGGGAAAATTGTCATGCCGTCCTCCCCCGCAAATAGATCCCACACAGCTACATCGCTTGAAACTCTGCACTAAACAGCTGCATTGGTTTAACACCAGTAAATAATGAACAAAGATCAATAATGCTTGTGTTTTGAGGTCAAACTGTAATTGACATGGTGAACAATATCACGCTGACAATCTTGTGATATTCACCAGGGAAAGCCTTTTTTGATCTCAAGACGTCGGATTTAGATACACACGTTAGAAATAAACAGAAATCAGATCAAAAGAACCGCGTGCTCCTTAATTACGGAGTTCATCAAGTTCAAGCCAAGAAGCCAACCACTTGCACGTTATGTTCGCATATCCCATGCCAGTAACAAAAATATGAATTTTGATGATTTTTTTTTCGATGTTTCAGGATTAGCAGATCGCTGCTAATCCCTTTAAACGTTATGCTGGATCATTTATTACAGAGAGAAATGCAAAATTATAAAACCTATTTTCTGTTATGTATTAGCTGTGTAGTAAAATTGGTATCTTTTTGTGATTTTTTAGAGTGGGCAAGTTCTTTATTTTTTGGATTTAGCATCTCTGCTAATTCCATTTAACCAAAAAACCCGGTATAAAGAAAAATCGATAAAAATGATAATTTTGCTGTAACCGATCATAATCAAACCGATATAAGGTCATAATCGGCCCGATTTCAAAAATGCCGATCATATATGGGTATTCTCTTATTAAAACAATATATATGTTTTCTAAAAAACTTGCTAGCCTCAGAATGAGTCTGAAGGTTTTGAAATCTCTTTATCATATCAATATAACCACCTGGCAAACAAAAAAGTATCTCGGCATGACATGTTTTTCGATCAGAACTGTGCCGAAGTCAGCCCATTTTGAAGGTTTTCGAAATATACAGTTTGTTGCCCGTTGGTCTTGCTCTTTTCATTTAACACCTTGCTTGTAAAAAAGCGTTCAGAAATGCCTGAGATAGAACGCCCGCCCACCCCGAAATACACAAAAACCCCTCCCAAACAAAAGTTGCAGTTTGGGATTGTTCAATGTCAATGGGCATGCAGTGTACTTGTACACGAACACACGATACCCAACAATATTGCATGTATGCTTTCTCGCTCATACAGTCGGAAAACCTCCTTTGTGTAAAATCAATACACACGTATTATTGCGTTGTACTTCACAGTGACCATTGAAAAATCCCAAAACTGCAACTTTTGGTTTGGGGGGATTTTTGTCACGTCTTTCGGGCACTCTATATCAGCCATTTTTTGCACGCTTATTTAAAAGCGGGGTATTAAATGAAAGAGCAACACAAAATGTAGATTTCGAAAACTTTCAAAATGTCTGACTTTGACAGTTCTGATCGAAAAACATGTCATGCCGAGATACTTTTTGTGGCCGGTGTATTCAGATCCAGAAAACCATCTTTTTTTGGCTTAGATGGTTTCGCTTACATATCACATAATGGTGTTCAAAATTGTGTATTTCAATCAAGCCAGTAGGCCATTAAAGCCTCATGTTCCAAGGCCATGGACACTATTATGGAGTCAGACAAAAGACTGTGAGAGGCTATATGAGAATACGTGCTAAAGAGATGCGCAGGAAAAAGAGATGGTGTAGCAGTTATGGGGCTAGTTTTTCCTGTGTTAAAGGCTGACCTCGAGATTTCCAAGGAGGGCGCCCTCAATTTTCAACCAAACTTAGTTGTTTTTATTTTTTTTTGCATAGCATAATGAATGCTGTCCATATAGTAATCACTGTGTGGAATAACTTAACTCAAATCGAGTCCTTCATATAGAAGATCATAACTTTGTTATAAATTTCGATTCTCCAGAATTTTTGTAGTACACAGTAGCCTATGGCACTTTTAAACACACATAAATATTTGCTGCATGGAAAACGAAAATTTGAATCATCTCAACGTTGGTATGTGCATTTTTATGTGACCTATTTTTACGTTCCGTTTACTATTTTTTAATAATACAACACAAAAATCTTATTCATTTCAAACATCTCTGAGTCAGCATTTAAAGGTGGCTTGTTCCGATTATGTTTAACTGTGTTCTGAGCCTGGACTTGCACATACACCTGTTTAAGTTACCCACAGTGGGACCAAACTTGCGTGTGTGCAAAGCCCTATTCACTCTGCTTTGCTAATATTGATGGTTCAGAGATGTAACTTTTTCCGGAAATTCCGATTCCGGATTTTTTGGGCCATAAATAAAAAAATATTCCCGGAAAATTTAAAAAAAAACTTTTTTTTTTATTTTTTTTTAGTTTTTAATTTTTTTTTTCAATTTCTGAAGATCAAAGTGTTCATGATAAAGGTATAACTGCATCAAAACACAAGTTTTAAGTACCAATTTATTTTGTAAAAGGGGTCTTGTACCCCAAAATCACGTAAGAAAATATGTTCCCCGGAGCTTCACCGGATGCTTCGCTAAAATTTGGCCTTCACGTCGGTTCAAATTTTGGATTTTCAGGAAATGGGACTGCTCCTCTGTTACATCTCTGATGGTTAACCACTAAAATGGCAGTTTTTGTGTCGCCTGCCCTAAGGCAGGAAGACACATAGGGATTACTTTGTCCACTGTTGTTGTTGATGTCTGTTGTTGTTGTTGTTGTTGATGTATGTTGTCTGTTGTGAAAAAGGGTTAACATTTTCCTGTAATATCCTCATACTTTGATGGATTTAAACCAAACTTGGGTCACAGGTGCAACATGGCATCCCCCACTTGTTGATGAGGTCAAAGGTCACATGCCAAGGTCAAAGGTCATGTGAGGTGAAGTTGTAAGATAGGCTGAAAATGTAAAATTGACCTCATTTGAAAAGCTGAATTTCAATTGGAACCAAACTTGAATCATAGGTGCAGCTTTTTTTTTTTTTTTTTTTTGTAGTGGCTTTAGAAAGGGGCTTGGAACCTTCAAATAGACACTATTAGCACTATTTATAATATGGCAGCCATTTAAGCCACATATTAAAAGTATATGTGTCAAAATAGCTGCTTTATGAAAATGCGTATTTTGCTCATTGAACACTTTCTAATGACCGGTGGACCCATAAGATGAAGTCCGATTTTGATGAAATTTTTTTTATTGTATTTATTTTGATAGTGGCACACATTTATGCTATGAACAAAAATCAGAAAGAAGTTTTTAAAAATAAGGGGGCTATAGATGCACCCTAGCCAAGGTCAAAGGTCATGTGAGGTGAAGTTGTAAGATAGGCTGAAAATGTAAAATTGACCTCATTTGAAAAGCTGAATTTCAATTGGAACCAAACTTGAATCATAGGTGCAGCATGGGATCCCTCATTGTTGATGAGGTCAAAGGTCACATATCAAGGTCAAATGTCATGTTAGACCTATCATTCATAAACCGCGACGACAGGCGACACAAGCGGTCCGAGGACCGATGTATTTTTTGTTTATATCTTGGGAATGAAATGGATTTGAGGGCTCAAATTTCAGGACGACAATGATGTAAAATTGGATCGATTAAGCCCAAATTAATTGGTCAAGCTATGAGTTGCAAAAATATTTTAAAAACTCATAGCGAGACCAATTAACATTGGGCGTAAATCATCCAATTTTATCATTATCGTGTTTTGGATCCGATATTTTCACACACTTGGACTCCTCAAAACATGATAATGAGAAAATACGGCCTTTCATCTGATATCGAAATCGAGACTACTTCCGGGTAAATCAGGGGGTCCAAAGACGATCGGAACACGCACCTTTAACGTAATCCCATAATGTTCAATTTGCCAAGGATTTCTAGGTTTATGCAGGCAACTGGGATTATGTTCCTTGTAAAGCTAAAATTACCAACCCTACTTGTTGCAAATCCCTTTTACCAGATGACCAAAATTTTATCATTTTTCCAGAGCTTAATCCCTGAAAATTGCCTTGTTCCATGTTGGTGTGATTAGCCTAATAAAGGCATATTATTTTGTTAAATTTTGTGGTGTTTTGGATGTGCATTTTGGATACCCAATGTACCACACGTTATCTGACTGTTAAAAAAACACCTCTTAGGCGACGAAAATAAAAAACCCTGTTTTACGGGCCCGACCGACCCTGATTTTTCAGTTTTGCAGAATTTTTTTTTTTTTTAGTTTTCCAAAAATCATGTAAAATCGGCCTGTTTTTAGCCCAAATTTATCAGGTTTGTTTGTAAAAAAAATTCATTTTTTTCTCTTGATTTTTCAGATTTTGGGGCTATTTTAGGCCAATTTTTGACCTCCAGAAAAAAAAAAAATAAATACAAATTTGCCCGACCGACCGACCCTACTCGAAAGGTCCGCTCGCCCGTCAAACAGGTGGGTTTTTTCATCGCCTTATTACACATTTTTTTCATGTGGATGATAATACAAGCTGTACCGGGGGTACCCTTAGTGTGTGGGTGTCAGCAATTGCACTCTGTAAAAATTTAAAAAAATCATGAAATCAAGAGGCGAAAATATTAAAGGTGCATTTCGTGAATCCAGCACCTTCCGTTTTATTCATGGTTCACTAGATATCCTTGAGAAAAGGTTATTCACAAAATCTGAGTTGATCCTGATCTAGCGGTTTTGTGTAATTAGCAAATGCTTGTTTCCCACGGTCCCATAGGCCACTATGCTATAATTTCTGTCTGTTTAAAATACAAAATTGCAAATTTCTTACAGATACGACTAATTTGCATGTAAAATTGGGTACACATGGATTACTAAGACTAATGATTCAGGTAATATAAGAATCTCGACTTTTTTTTAGGTAAGTCGGGGGGGGGAGCGAGGTTGTGGATCACGAAATGCCCCTTTAAACAAAATCAGGATGATTTCATGACTACTGATCATTATGATTAGCCAACAGCAGATAAAACTGACAGAAAATTATGTTAAATTTACTGCTGCTGTTTATTTTTTACCAGATATAGATGAAGATTCATTGGACAGAGGTGATTTACCCAAAGAAAGTAAAATGAAAATATCCAAAGTGATGAGAAAACTCAAGAAAGAATTGTACTGTTGGAAGCCAATTAAGTAAGTCAATCACCTTGGTTACAAATGCCCTATTTGACCTAATATTTCCCACTTAGTTTTAAGGGAGGAGAACACTTATGAATGCTCAAACTTGTTAAAATAACCTAATATTTTTAAATATTGTTTGTGGACAGAGAATGACGACTTATAAAAACAATGATAATTTTGGTACATGTTTTAGCACAAGAAATGCAAATGTTAAATAAATTTAGATTGCAATTGATAAATCAACATTTTGACCCACCTCTCATTGTCATTAGTCTTTATTAGTGTGCATAATGGTGAAGGTAAAACACAAAACAGATACCCAAACAAATATCCCCCCCCCAAAAAAAACATAATATTATTACCTGATCTGTTACACCAAATTGATATTTCAGTCTAAATTCCCCTCAACACTCACTTTGACATACATTCTGTTGAATTCAGTTTTGCAGCTCGAGGTTTTATGAGTTATTTTTTCTTGTTTTAGTGGGTTAAAGGTAAGGGTTCGTCAAATTAAAACGTGTTTATACTAATGGGTTATGGTTAGGCTTTGTTAGTTGGGTTCAAAATAAGGGTTATCAAAATCAAAACCAGTTTACTATGGTTTATGTAGAGGCTGTGTAGTTTGGTGTTTTAGGGTTAAATGTTATGGGGTCAGTCTAATTACAACCTGTTTTTACTATGTTTTATTGTTAGGCTTGTAGTTGGGGTTGATGGTTAAGGTAAGGGTTAGTCAGAAATTAACCTGTTTACTATGGTTTATGGTTTTAGGCTTTTGTAGTTGGGTTGGAGGGTAAGTTTATGATCAGTCAGAAATTAAAACCTTTTACAATGGTTTTATGGTTAGGCTTTGTAGTTTGGGGTTGAGGGTTAAATCAGTCAGAAGTTAAAACCTGTTATACCCTTTCTTGACTGTGAAGCTGCTTCTTTTTTGGGTGGCTATCTCTTCGTGCAGCATTTGGACTCAGGAAAGATTTAATGTTGGCTGTATTGTTTTCTAATGTCACTCTTTTCTATTCCCATCAAGGTATGATGAGTTTAAGGTGTTACATATTTACGAGCAAGATTGCACCACCTAATGCAGCTAATACAGAGTAACTTCACATCACTAGGTAATTTTAAAGTATCAAGTTTTCGTCTTATCATATCCAACACAAGTGGTTCTCTAATATGAACCAGCCAAGAGGTGTGTACAATTCCTTGCTTCTTTCACTGAATCTTCCGGGTCCTTGTCCTGGGGTTTTTTGGTGGGGCCCCCCCCAATTGTTGCTCCGCATTGGCAACCAGAGAGTTCGCATTGTCGTGGTGGCTGTCCACAATCACAGGTAGTGTTCTGATCAGGTAGCCCAAATGCCCCCAAGTAATCAATTTAACTAATTATCTATAGTAGCTACTTTTAAGGGTGTCATTTTGTAGTCCCTGTCGCCTTTATTTTTGTTTTTCTTTCATTATTTGATTCTGTCGACGGTGCAGTTTGATGTTATGAAACAAATTTGTTGAGCGTCAGTTCTCCAGCTGAGCCAGCATAACATCCTCCTTGACTCTCGCAATGGCTTCAGAGAACGAACTGTCACAGGTTACCCCCGCTTTGACTTCCATCCATGACTTGGCCACCACACTTGAACATCGTGGACAGACCGACTGATTTTTCTTGTTGAGTGTTCTCTAAGGCGTTCGATAAGGGTTCCCATCAGCTCTTATCCGCCAAGTTGGATTTTTACGGGATGAGGGTAAACACTCCGCTGGATCAACAGCTTTCTCTCTTTTCGCCAACAGGCATTGTCTGTTAATGGCAGACACTCTCACTGGGGAATGGTAAATCAGGCGTACCACAGGGATCGGTTTTGGGCCGGCATATTCTTATGTATATCAACGAATTACAGACACAATCACTCCAAATCCGCTATTGATGACGACAGCATCATCTAATAGAGAAATAAAAACCAAGAAGATCACCAAATTCTGCAAAAGACCTGCAGACCCTGGCTAAGGGGGCTGAGGATTGGCTGAGGGAATTAACATCAAAAAAGGTGCGGTCCTTCAAATTACACGCAAAAGGGTCGCCGAGGTCTCTTCCAATACACCATCCTTGGCCAGCAGCTGCTATTGTTGATCAGCACGTTATCTGGCATATCCATTGCAAGTGAGCGCCGTTGGAACACTCATTGTCAAACACATAATCATAAAAATCAACAGCCACCTGGGCCTCCTCCGCCCCAGAACATTAACTTCTTGTTCAAAAGACGTCAAGAAGAAGGCCTACGAGTCCCTCGGTCGTCCGCGCCTCGAAATGCATAGGACTTGGAACCCACACACAAACAAAACTTTAGTGGACAGGTTTTTTTTTCTGGGTCGAGCAAGTTAAGAGAGCAGGAGCACGATTTGTGTTTGCGATTTATCGCAGGACGTATCCAGTGTGTCATCACTAATTTCAACAACTGGATGGGAGTCTCCTCATGTAGGTCTTCTGGCACAACAAGTACTGTTCTTCAAATTCACCAACAACTTGTCAATATTCAGTTCCCAACATGTGTGTTCAGTACATACATTTCAAGAAATGATCACCAACTTAAGTACCAGATCCCACCTACAACTACAGATCTCTACAAGTTTGCTTACACCCCAAGGTCCAACGGTGGAATAAACCTTCCAGCTCAAGTGGTCACCATTTCTACTTTCGTTTTGGGCAGTGGTGGGCGCTGGCCGGAATTCGGCCTTTAGAGAAGCAGCCCTAACAGCATCAGAGCTATGCTTCCTCCGTCTAGGCAGCAACTGATATAAAACCATTCCTGCCTCCTGTATTATAGTGCACATTTTGTTCTGTTTTGGACTGTTTTGTTGAGATGATTTGCTTCCAGTTTTTTGTATCTGCATCTACTTTTACTTGCACCTTGTGGCTGTAGACGCAATTTCGAAACTAACCTTTTTTAGTTTAGCTCACGAGCTGCAATAAGGATCAACATTACCCACGTACCAGTATGCCCAATGTGTTGAAATTTCTGTCCATGGTGGACTGAAAAAAAAGTCAAAAATACAAAGTATGCATTTCTTCAACTACTACTAAACCAAAGTTTGAAATACGGTTTTGTCCCGGTTTCCACAAAACGGGGGTGGCCGGATCAACCTCACATTTGCAGCAACCGCCCTGAATCCTTCCTTCCATTTCACCCGATTCAATGCATCTCCATCCTAAACCAAACCCTCCTACTCTCCTTCCGCCCACTTGTTCTTCCATGTCTTCTTTGGACGTCCCCTCCTCCTCAAACCGCTCACCTAGAACTCAAAAGCCCTTCTAAAAAACATGCTCGTCATCGTTCCTCAAACACTGCCATACAACGTACAACTATTCGCCTTCGCAAACCGGTCCACTGCTCTTCCAAACCCAACATCTGCACAAGTCTCAGTCTTCATCCTGTCCATAACTTCACACCACACAATCGCTCTCATCATTGCTCTCTCGTCCTCCTCAAAATCCCCATTCATTTTCGCTTCAGACACACGTTCACTCCCATACAGCACAATGACTACACACGCTCTTATACACCTTCCTTTCTCTTCAAAGGATATTTTTACCATGCAACATAATCCCCACATTCCCTAAACGTCACCTACCCATACCTCACTCTCGCTGTCACAGCCACCTTCACAGCCACCTCCCCACTAACCTTATCCCTAGGTATGTGAACTCCTTCACTGGCTCCCACCCCATCCACACAACTTTTCCTCTGTTCCACCATCTCCAGCTCCCTGCTCACATAGTTCTACACACAAAATCTCTTGCCTAAAACTAGGGGTCACTCTCATCATCTTTGTGAATCTCCCATGGACCCATTTCCCACATTTTCACACCACACTGAATTTGCTTTTACTCTCTTCCCACACATACCCCAATGGGTTACCTTACGCGCTACCACACCCTCTCCGCCCTGCTCACCAGCACTTTCGTCTTTCCAAGGTTTACCTTCAGACCCTACTCTCAAGCCTTCTTCCATTCCAAAACTTCTCCCTAATTCCCTCCAATGCCTCACTCATTAAAACCCAAGTCATCCGCATAACATCTCACTCAGAAAAACCTTCTTTTGCACTCTCTGGACCACATCAATCCATTGCAAAAATCAATGCGCTAAAGTACAGAACCTTGATGCACACCCACCTTGACCTCAAAATACTCTGACAAATCAGACCACTCTAACTCTCTTTGGCTCATTTTCATACAACTCATCACTGCTCTAAACACTACTTCTGGTATCTCTCTCTCCTCATCGCCCACTCCATAACTTGCCAGGTTACCCTATCAAATGACGTCTCCAAGTCTAAAAAACACATATACAGCTTCTTTCTTCCCTTTAGCTTGGTAATTCCTCTTGCAACATCCTTAAAATAAACACTGCATCTATCGTTACCTTCCCTGGCATAAACCCAAATTGCATCTCACCCATTAACGATTGCTCCGCAATCCTCTTCTCAAAGAACCATCTCCACAATCTTATTGCATGCTATAACAACTTCACACCACCTATAGGCACCACAACTCATTGCATACCTTTACCTTTAAAAATTGGAATTACCATCACTGCCCACTCCAACGGCATCCCTCCCCCATCCAACACTCTATGACACAACTCCATCATCACCTCCATCCCTATATCTACACTCGCAAGGCGGTTGGACCCTCAGAGGTGAGTGCGAGATGATTAATATCAGCCCACTCACCTCTGAGGGTCAAACCGCCTTTCCTTTTTTCATTTCTTCTTATGCCTTCACCACTTCTTCCCGGCTGACCCTCTTAACTGGCCTTCCACCAAGAGAGCTCAAATCTAAACGTATGCCTAAGAAGCACACATGTAATACTTAGACCAACGGTTAAGATGAAATAAAATCTCAACTTTTATAGGTAAGTAGGTGGACTAGGTTATGATAGGAAATGCCCCTTTAAGTAAGTGTATAATTACATCACCCTAGGGAAACCTTTGGGCGTTGCCATATTTAACCAATGTGGGTTCTTATATCGAGGAAATTTTAAACATTGTGAAAACCAACGTGTGCACAATTAATGCATTCTGTAAAATATGCCATTTGCTTTTGGCGCATAAAACAATGATAAAAAACGGTAATTACTAAAATATGGATATGTTTATTTTTTTGCATATTTTGTTTTCGATGCTCGCTTTCTTCCAAAAGTAATAGTAAGGGGTGGAGTTTAATTAACTCTTTCTCCCATGGATTCTCTCCAGTAAAATATTCATTATTATTGCTGCCTTGTACAGATTAAACAGGAGTGCCAGATTTCGACCACAAGAAAGTACTACTTTTGGTTCTGGTCTGGGATAACAGTGTGGTAAGTCAATAGCAGAATTCCATTGCTGCATTTGTATGTTGCTTTAGGCCGTATATCATACGGGCGTCTAAAATCAGTAAACCCAAAATTGGTGCATAGCCGAAAATCATCAACTCCCTGTTTTGGACAAACTACCATAAAAATGGTAAGGTACAAGGTTATAATTAGGCTACTCTGAGTGCCAGTTGTAAATTTTAACAGTTACTACACTTAATGGCACCTATGGACAAGAACTTATGAGTTTATTTGCTAATTTATGTGGTAATTTTAAATTCATGAAATTAATAGACGGCCGGGCCATTACAGGAAAAAGTGCTCAGAAAAAGTTTTAACGCCGTAATTTGTTACAAACATCCAAACCCAGTGATTGAAGCCTAATGGGACATCAATAGCGTATGGGGTGTTGGCCATTGCTAATTTTTAATTTTAGGGTAAAAAAAATGGCCGAAAAGGTCAAAATGTCCAAAAATGGGTGAAATCAGTCGAAAATGCATCCTTTCTTCAAATATCTATCACACATGTCCATTACCTTCAAAGGAGTCATATTTAAGTGAAATATAATGGACGTCATTCCAATTTATAATTTAAACTTAATAAAATGCCAAAAAGGTCAAAAGTGTCTCAAAAATAAGGTAAATCAGTCGAAATGCATTCCTTACTTAAAATAATCTATCAGGACATGTCCATTACATTCAAAGAGTCATTTTAGGTAAATATAATGGAAGCAATTCCAATTTATAAATTTTGGGGTCAAAATGGCCAAAAAAGGTCAAAAAGTCCAAAAATAGTGGTAAATTCATCATATTACCTTCTTTTCTGCAAGCTGTGTCATCAGAACAGGTGCGTGTACATCCAAAGGGAACACAAATGAGCGGATTGAGTGCTAGCCCTTTCAATTTGCATATGTGGGGTCAATTGGCCAAAAAACATCAAAAACTGTCCCAAAAACCCATACATGAGTCAAAAAGGCCTTTCTTTAAACAATCATATGGGAATATGTAAAGTTTCTCCCAAAGAACTATAATTAACTGAATAGAGTAGGATAGTCAATTTCAATGGACACGTGGTAGGGTCAAAATGGCAAAACAAGTTCAAATTGTCAAAAGAAGGTCCAAAATGGCCAAACAAGTTCAAAATTGTCCAAAAATAATAAATTAGTCAAATCA
>JAMKCH010007952.1:0-43032 GCA_023653785.1 Ophioderma brevispina | reverse complement strand
TGGTCTAATGTCATTTGGTCTAATATTCATTTGGTTAATACCACTTGGTCTAATGTCCACCTGGTTAATATCTACTTGGTCTAAAATACCCATTTGTTTAATGTCCATTGGGAGTTAAACCCAAAATTTGATCTTAAACATGATTTAAATATTACACCAAAATAGATATTAGACAAGATGGACATTAGACCAAAGGGATATTAGACCAAAGGGACAATCTAGACCAAATGGGCATTAGACCAAACTGATATTAGACTAGATGAATATTATACTAAATGGATATTAGACAAATGGATATTGGAACAGATGGAGTTAGACAGATGGATATTAGACCAAATGGCATATAGACCAAATGGGCATTAGGCCAAATGAAATTAGACTAGTGAATGGATAATAAATCGGATATTAGACATGGAATTGGAACAGATGATGTTAGACCAGATGATATTAGACCAAATGGATATAGACCAAATGAAGATTATACCAGATGGGTATAGACCAATTGCATTAGAGCAATTTGGTTTAAGACGGGTGGATATTAGACGGTATGAGTTCTAGACCTCCATAAACTAAATGGATATAGACTAAATGGTTATTAAGCCAAGAGGGTATTAGACTAGACTAAAAATGGTATTAGACCAATCGGAGTAGCACCAAATGGCCATTAGACCAATTGGGATTGACCAAATGCAGGTCACCGATGAGTTGCGGATAATCCTAAAGTAGGCCTACACTATATTCCATTGCAAGCCTCATGGGTGATAGTCCAATATGGCAGGTTTAATGCATCATACATGTGGTTTATTCAGTTGAGGCTGGCCGAATTCATAGGGTCGGTGTCACAATACTAAATTCTTTCTCACATGTCACCACAACGATGGCTGAGAGATTAAACAATTTATTTGTAGCGGTTTCTAACACTTCTATATAACTTTAGAGAAAACCGGAAAATTCTTACCTTCCCGTGCCTGCTCAGACGAGAACCTTTTATCGGCAGGACGAAAATGGCGCCGCAGTAATTTAGAATAGAGTATGACAAATCAGGGGCACAGGAAACCCGGCCACAGCAGCGATTAGTCAATCAAGAACTGACATTATCTTTCATCAATAAATTAGTATTTAATTTGTCATTTCGTACCAGTTAGTCATTTAAAGGAAGCGAATACTTTATAGTAAGTACGCGTGGTACAACAATTAGTCTTCATCATAAATAGTGTTTGTAAAATTCGTTAGTCTTTATAGAATCCGTAATGGTTTTGCTTACTTTAATAGTTCCCAGATTTAATTATTAGTTATTAATTTACAGATTAATCTTCTTGAGACGAAGAAACGCTAATATCTTCAAAGATTGACCAACTAATTTTAACTGTGTTATCAACAGGTATATAGCTGACCACAGGTAACTGGTATATACAATTATAAAAAATGTGGAAAATCTAAATAGCAAAAATTGGTTGGCAAAAACGTGTACCAAGCTCTATAAAAGCACTAAAGCAATTTCTGCCTCAACAGGGCCGCCACGTGAACGGCTTTTGCACATAGGGTAAAAACCCTCAAAGAAGTGAAAAAGTGATGGAAACAACCCGTAGACCCCATAATCACCGAAGATTTCTTAAGTTTTGTAAATGCACTTTTAGGACCACCATTTGGAATTCCTATTTTGATTCCCAGCCACTTTTGGCTTCAAAGACAACACGGCAGAAGTTTAGCTTTCAAGCTCGGTGTATCCAATATATAATACTTCTCAAACTATGTATTCTCCAATCTACCATTTTCGGCGATTTAATTTAACTACTGGCAAAAGTTCGGTATTATCCATTGGTATTTTATGTTTCCAGATAGGTTCCCATATTCTATAATAATCATCGCATCAGCATCATTCAGACCTGACTAAAACTGACTGTCTATATTGCAAATTGCATAAATGACATTATCTGCATTCATCATCTTACATAAATGAAATCTATTTTTGCAATCTTAGGTGTTTGCAATACATAGCTTACACAATAACTAAAAACAAACGTGGTAATTTTTCAGTGGTAAGGAATCAACTATGGCACACTACTCCGAATAGTGGTCAAATTTTGACCACCGAAAAGGGTCTTCCGTGGTCAATTTTTTACCACAATTTCGGAGTAGTGGCCATAGTTGACTCCTTGACCCACGGAAAATGGCCCACATTGTTTTTTGTGTAGTTATAATACTTGGCTTCAATCTTTATCCTGTCAACACACACTCAATTGATTATTGGCTTTTAGAGCAGTAACTAGCTTTTCTCTAAAGAAAATTGATAGTGTAGCAGGTGATATGGGGCTGCTTGTCAAGGAAAGGCAATGCACCCAAAATCAATACCATTCTTTCACAAATCTGTTCAAGAAAAACTGCGCCGGTGATACCTGGCAAGTAATAGGACAGAGGATGAAGGTTTACCTCGAAAAGGCCACAACTCTAGAAGAGGCCATCAATATTGTACCAGTTCCTTATTGCAGGCAGACAGCTACAGGAACCAAGAGTGCTGGTATGGGTCTGAAAAGGTTAAAAAAGGGATTATAGCACGTTTGCTATCCGAACATCGAAAAAATCATCAAAATTCATTCTTTTCTTATTTTGTTACTGGCATAGATATGCCAAACATAAATGCAAGTGGGTTGGCTTGAAATCAGTGTATTACAACACAAGGCAGTTCTTTTATCTGATTATGTAATTTCTATACGTGCGTTATCAAAAATTCCGAATGGAGATCAAAAAAGCCTTCCGGTGAATATCACAATTTCAGTGTATATTGTGCACCATGATCATACAGTTTGACCTCAAACCACAACCATTATTGATCTTTATTTATTCTGCACTGGTGTAAACAACAATCAGCTGTTTAGTGCAGATTGAGAAGCCGTCGCTGTATGTCTATTTCGGGAGACGGTGTGAAAAATTCCTCAAATACTTGATTCTTTTCACTATTGGGGGTGTTTTCTACATTAAAGCAGTTATATGGGATGGTACAACTAAAATATCGTGATTATAAGTTAAAATAATGCATTTCTACTTTTTTCGCCCCAATTCTCCGTAGTATCGCTGCTTCATCCCTTTAATGGCACTATTTGAATCTGAAGTTGATAGACTAAAATATATTGAAAGTCATCAAAGAAGATGGTTTATTGTGTTTGTGTTTTCTTCTTAAAGTTATTGATATTTATTGATTTTAAGCAGCAAAAATGGCATAAAACGGTTTTTTTTACCCCTCCATAATTTAAATCATTCCGCTTTGCACATTTACATCACATGTGATCATATTGTACAGAATAGTGTGTGTGGAAGAAAAAGGGAAACATAATCCGTTGTTTAGTTTTTGCCATTTTAGTGGCATGAAGCTGGCAAAGTCTTAAGGTAACACAACGAACCCATTACTATGAATAATTGACTGCAAATGACCGCTAAGACAACACAAACCTAGGAACCTAAAAATATTTCAAACTATTAATTGTGTAAACTAAGGACAATCCAGAAGCCATTTTACTCTAGGTAAGTGTGTGGCTGCGTATACTAAATAACAAAGCGAAGCTATTGCGCAAAGATATGTGTGCAATTGCGACTGCAAGGAAAGTTGAGTGTTTAGAAGAATATCCGAGAGTATGTCTGATGCTGTTTGAACAATTCGGCCGATGGGCGATAAGAAGAAAATATAAATTGAAGAAACATGCTTCGTGAAGGCCTATATCTGTACAAATGTGAAGTCTTGCCTCAGTGCCAATAAGGCCAATAAATAGGGGTCGTAAGTCGGACTATACCATACACTTGTCACGACCAAACATATTTTCCTGCTCCACGTCGGTTTACTCTCACATATTGGTATGTACCTTCCATTTAATGTTTTTAATCCTTTCCATCTGTTCATACCACAATATACTTTGATGGGCCGGATTAAAATAACCTCCCGAGGAATATCTCTATTTAAATATTGTGTATTGCTTTGAATTCTAGAGATCTCTTGACGCTTTCGATTACGTTTTTAAACTAGGTTTCATTACAAACAAACTCACCTGGAACACCTATCCACGATATAAACATTAAAGTTAACAGATCACTGGGTTTTATCCAAGCGCCAAAGTCTTTTATGTTCTAACCAAACCAAGAGGCCGCGTACAAATCCCTTGTCCGGCCGTTATTGGAATAATCTTCTGCGGTTTGGGATCCGCATACCAAAACCCTCAATAAACCAGATAGCAATGATTCAAAAAAGGGCTGCACGTTTTGTTTGCAACGATTAACTTTCACGCTCACCAGCCCGTGGTACCCACAGGATTAATAATGAATGGGAAACTTTCAATCTCGGCGTAAAATCGAAGAATCGCATCTTCAACAAAGCGACTAGGTCACTTGTCTCTTTCCAACCAGAAACCTGCTGCAGCCTACCAAGTCAATCAGCTTCCAGAATTCTAAAGCCTACTTGCCCTAGTGCTACAAACAAAGGGCTGTATGAAATATCATTTTTCCACAAACCGTGTCAGACTGGAATAAGATCCGGAACACATTGTCAAACATTCCAATCAACTCAACTCTTCAAAGAAAGCTAAAAGATTACGTTAAACAACAAGAATTAGACAATAACACCACATGCCGCATCCTCCCTGACCGCTGGAATCCTTTAGGATTGTTGGCCAGTACCAAGACAAGAAAGACAGAAATAAATAAGGGACGGGAATGGTCTATGCGTCTATTCCAACAGCAGCATAGCAATGCTTTATTTCTTGACATCATTAATCAATAAATTAAGGATTCAGATGGCAAATTCATACTTTAGGCTTACCCAGATAGCATGACTACGTTGGCGCCAACGTTGGCACAGGCGTCATTAACGTTGGGCTAACGTTATCGTTGGGGCCATTAACGTCAGAAAGTTGGGCCCAAGTTTAATCATCGTCATTTGCCGCGTGTCGTGAATGTTGGTCCAGCGCTGGTTAAACGTTAACCAACAAGTAATGAGTTCTAAACGTTGATTGCACGTGTGGGAGATATTTGAAGCAACGTTGGTTAAGCTTTGGGCCAACGTGTGCGTCTTTTAAAGATAATTTGGAGCTACAGATATTATTTTTTAATAATTAGGAACGAGCACAAAAGACACACTGGAATGAGGGAAACACTGGGATGATCTCAATCCATCTATTAGAGGGAGACAATTTAATAAGTGACCAAAAGGAAATGGTCAGATAAAGGCATACTTAAAATGTGATAGCATTATTTCTATGGTTTTAAAAAAGTGACACCTGTGTTTTCAGCTAGTTAATTTATTGCATAAAATGTTACTTTTGTAATGTGTTTTTGTAACTATTAATATTAATGATTAAAAGACCAACTGATACTTAGAAAAAATAAAAAAAGGATAATATCGCATTTTCAATTCATAATCTGATGAGCAATACCCATGCTCATAACAACAAATATTTTCCCGACGTTGCCGCCAACGTCAGGAAACATACAATATCCAAACGTCGGGACAATTGAAAACTGTTGAGGCCAACGTAATTTTTTGACATACGTTCAACGAAGGCTGCGAACATTGTGCGAACAATGAACAAAAAAGTGCTATAGGGTTCGAAAGGGTTTATGTGATAGTACGCGCTTTGCGCCAACGTCAAACTGACTATGCAAACTGGTGAAATGACGACACAAAAATTCCCGCGTTTCTGTACAAACGTTGGCCCATTGTCGTTCCGAGTTGTATTCGAACCATCAATTGTGTCGGATACAGCGTCAGCTTAACGTTGCATCATGTCAAAAATGTCGATGTCATGTCATCGGTTTATGGTTGGTAAAAAAAACGTATATTAGGTTGGTGGGGTCGAATAGGACCCGGACCCGTCTCCACCAATGGCGACGTTCACCCCACCTCGCCTTGCTTATCTCGGTATGTAGTGCTTATTGTTGACTCTATTTTTGTTGGAATTAAATTGTGTCCTCTCTCACGCGTTCAGATATTGGGGATATTTTTTTTTCATTTTTATGATTTTGTGGGAGCAGACACCCCAACAGACACCAACCCTCTGGCTACGGTTCTGGCTTAAGCAAGATGACCAGAATAAATTGAATGTAGATTCTGAGGGAAAAAAGTTAATCAGTATGACAATAGCACAGGTAAATTTGACATTTTAACTGATATAATGTAATTCTGTGTTGAGGTTAGCAAACTTTGATATCGTCTTAATGCAAAATATACTGCCATTATGGGTCCCGTAAAATGAGAAGAAATCGCCTCTTTCAACAAAGCCGACGAGGGTCACTTGTCTCTTCCAACCAGGAAACTCTGTGCAGCATACCCATACGTCATCACGCTTCCAGTAATTAAAAGCCACTGACCTATGCTCACAACAAAGGACTGTATGATTGAAATATTCATTTTTTCACGAACCGTTGTCAGGATGGAATAAGATCGACCGGAACACATTGTCCAACATCCAAGCAACTCAACTTTCAAGAAGCTATAAAAGATTACGTTAAACAAACAAATTAGAACTTAATAACAACCACGATGCGCATTTGCACTGCTCCCCTGACGCTTGATCCTTAAGGGATTGTTTGGATCAGTACAAAGACAAAAGTGACAAGAATAAATTAAGGACGGAATGGTCTATGTCGATTCCAAGCAGATAGCAGGTTTTTTACATTCATTAATAAATAAATTAAAGGATTTTCAGATGGGGGAAAAAAATACTTTAGGCTTACCCAGATGAGATGAGCTATCGTTGGGCCAACGTTGCACACACGCCAGTCATAACGTTGGGCTACGTTCTCGGTGTGGGCCATTAACTCATTAAACGTTGGGTCCAAGTTTGAATCATCGTCATTTTGACCGGTGTGCGTAATGTTGGTCAAGCGCGTGGCTTAACGTTAACCAACAAGTTAATGAGTTTCTAAACGTTGATGCCACGTGGTGTGTGAGATTATTTTGAGCCAACGTTGTTAAGCTTTTGGGGCCTAACGTGGTCTTTAAAGATAATATTGGAGATACCGTATATTATTGTTTAGTATACTAGGAACGAGCACAAAAAGGAGACCACCACTTTTGAATGAGGTGAAACTATGGGGAATGATCGCTAACTCCATCTATTATGAGGGAGACAATTTATAAGTGACAAAAGGAAATGAGTCAGTAAAAGGCGATTACTAAATGGTGATATGCATATTCTATGGTGTAGACAAGTGACACCTGCGTTTTTCAGCTAGTTAAATTTATTGCATTAAAAATGTTACTTTTGTATTGTGTTGTAACTATTAATTGATTATGTAAAAGACAACTGAGATTAGAAAAAATAAAAAAAGGTATAAATATAGCAGTTGCAACTTCAGTAATCTGAGTGATGCAATACTCCTGCTAAAAACAACAAATATTTCCGACGTATGCGCAACGTCAGGACAACATACAATTATCCAAAACGCGGTGCCAATATGAAACTTTGGGCCAACGTATTTTTTGGACATTACGTCAACGCAGGCATGCGAACATTGTGCGAACAATGAACAAAAAGTGATAGAGTCGAAATGGTTTATTGTGTTTATAGTACGCTGCTTTGCGCCAACGGCAGAACTGACTATGCCAAATTGGGTGAAAATGGCAAAGGGACGACCAACTTCCCGCGTTTCTTGTACAACGTTGGCCCATTGTCGTTCCGACGTTGTAGGCACCAATCAATTTGTAGGCGTGATTACCATCGTCAGCTTAACGTTGGCATCATGTCAAAAAGCGATGGTCATTGTCATCGGTTTATGGTTGGTAAAAAAACGTCATATGCGTTGGGTGGTGGTCGAATAGCGACCCGGACCGTATCCACCAAAAATGGCGACGTTCACCCCACCTCGCCGGTTGCTACTCTGGTTGAAAGAGGCGTTCCGTGTGAATCTTATTTTTGTTGGATTAAAGTTGTGTCCGGTTCTCTTACGCTTTGCAGTATTGGGGATATTTTTTTTATTTTTATGATTTTTGTGGGGAGCAGACACCCCAATCAGGACACAAAACCCTCTGGCTACGGTTTGCTTAGAAATATCGACCAGAATAAATTGAATTGTGTAGATTATGAGGAAAAAGTTAATCGTTTATTGACAATAGAACAGGTAAGATTTGACATTTAACTATAATGTACTTCTGTGTTGAGGGTACGCCAACTTTGGTTTGAATCGTCTCTTAATGCAAAATATACTTGCTAGGGGGTAATCGCCGGAAGATTACTGTAGTATAACCACCTCGGTGTTAGACTATCTCTTTATATTCTATTACGGAGTAACTTTATTGTATATTTATAGTTCACGCCACACCTTAATTCTATTAAAGGTTGTAGGTTAATGGCAAGTTTCCTCAACCGCAATTCAGTTTTGCACATTCTAACACTTCACGATATCTATATAGATAGATATATATATATATATAGTAGATATAATATATATATATTCATATATCATAGTATATCATTTAGATATATATATCAGTATAGATAGTAATATAACATCCTAGTAAACAGTATTATTTACAGGTTTGACTATCTTGGAATTAAGATTGCTCAATCCCATTACAGATGAGCGTTTAAAATAAATAAATTACAAAGTATTGACCTCAGTGGAAAGGCAACCGTTACTCTGAGTTTCACGTAACCCTCCTCACTTACGATCAATGGGTATACCGATCTTCATGGGATTGAGCACTGTCTAATTCAAAGATAGCGCCTGTAAATAATTTACTGTTTACTATGATGGTATATTACGCCCCCACTACTCGTAGTGGTTGGGCAACGCTCATATTTGGAGAAAGTACAGACAAGGTGCTGGAAATGCTCAGTCGTGACCACCAGGGCATGTATATAGCAATTACTGTCTACTGGTAAGACACGCCTGTGAGTCATCATCCCCGTTCTGGGAAGATCGGTATCCCAGGTGATGAAGTTGGAGGTGTATACCGTGAAAATCTCAGAGTAACGGTTGCCTTTCCAGAGGTCGATACTTTGTATGTTTAATTTTTTATAGATATATTATATATGATCTATATATATATATATATATTATTATAATATTATAGTATTTATATATGATATAGAGGTCAGATATGTTAGTATATTATTCTAATATATGATATTTATTATAATATAGTATATAGATCATATATAAATATATATGGGATAGATTCAATTTGTTGAATGTTCATATTCGGTAAAGGAAATCAGCTGCTGAAACTCTAGTTTTCCATAAAGGCCGTGTCGTGTGAACTTGGTAAAACCTAACTCATTCTAGAGAGTGGGTCGGTGCTCTTCATAACAGTTGTGTGGTTGTAACCATATACGAAAATATTTAAAAGTGTTATCACTGCGTTTTGCATATTTAAGAGTTCTGCATTACAAAGATCAGGCGCACCCTAAAGACCAACTGTGTGACATAATATCTCTGGCATCCGAAAGCCGGATAAGTTTTGAAAAGTAGTTGAGCCGGAATGAGTTAATTCAATATGCCTGTTACCACACTGATCTGTTTTATGGAAACAAATGAAAGATTAAATAAGAGATTAAGTGGTTATTCTTTGCCTTTATTGTTTATCTTGTCCGATCAGGAACCTGCCGCAATTATTGCTTTGCGTTGCGTGTACCATTGATGATTTGTGATTCATCGTCCAAACTGCTACACCAAAATATTACACAGCAGGGCATACCGAAAACTCTTCGTAATGAAAGCTGACAAATCTGGTTCGTTTGCACGCCCCCCCTGTTTCTCCGTGACCTCTGCCGTTTTTTCTTTGGGGGGGGTTGAAGTCCGAGTTTGTGTCCCCTGGTGAAACTCCATTACAGCATTACTGTCCGTAGCTCGTTTGGTCGAACGGTTAGCCGCTGAGTCTGTGTGGCAACTTTACGTGCAAGCTTCGTTCAATACGAGATTGATCAGTGCGGCTGACGTCTGCAAACACAGCCTCATCTGTTTGGCCCCAAGTTTATAAATTACGATAGAATTTATACGCTTGCAAAATCAGAGGCGGGACGAGTCACTGCAATTTTGTAATTTTCGCCGCAAAGTGAGTTATAATTTGCAGTTTCAGACCTATACTAAACTTTAAAATAGATTTATAAATGGGTCTAAAAATGTGATAAGTTATAGTTCCAAGCAGTTGTAGTATAAAGCAACTTTTTGATATAAAACAAGTGGAAAGGGTAAATATAAACAAATTTTCCCTCCGACATATAGCTGGAAATCAAACGCATCGCACGCCCGCTGTATTTGTTAAACAAATGAGACTCCATTGTCATGGTCTTTGCATGGTGCATAGACTCCCATTCACCCCACAGCTGTTGATTTGCAGCCAAAGTCGCCCCGTAAATAGTAATATCGACCGACCTGTTAACAGCACATCCATTTTCTCGGCATTCAATACCGTTACAATAGTTAAGTTATAGTGTAGCGTACCGTTTTAGTAGGATTGATTATAAAATTGCTAGGTCTGCCTGTATACACCAAGTTTCAATGTCAATTTGTTAATATTTTGAAAGCCAATATCGGTTCGGTTCAATGATAGAGGTCTCCGCCTTGATAAACTTCGATATAAAGTGAACCTTTTCAAAGTTTTGTGAAAGAGAATCTTCACTCTCTTTTTTACTCAACATAAGCCCAATTTGGCTCAAATTGTATAAAATTTATTTTTTGGATTGAAAGGGAGGATCAACAAGAATGGTTCTTTAACAACTACCATTAACATTTGTACAAAGTTTTTGTAAAGTTTAAACAGATACGGTGGTTTTTAGGATCCCAGTGCAAATTAATTAATATTCAACATCAGTTGATGTGCAGATGACGGGGACGTGTAAACAATAAAGGGCCTTTCTAGACCGCTGCGGCCTGCATGCACCAGATTCATCCGTTCTGAACCTCAGAGGATGTCACAAACCATAAATCTTAGTTCCTTCAAATTTTTCTTTGTATGGTTTTCTATAAGCGTATTGGCATGTGTAGGTCTTGGAAGACACCAAAACATAACCCTGCGCAGTTGTTATTGCACTTTGCAGCCAACAGAAAGTTGAGGGTTATAGTTCTCTGCCAGTTATCGTTTTTAGGGTTTTTGGGGTTATACAATGGGTTCTATTTGGCAAATTTAGTTTATCATTTAAAGCTTTAGCTGAAATATAGCTTTGTTTGCTCAAGTTTGACTCCAATCGGACATTTGGTTCCTAGTTATGATAGTTTAGTAAAACGACATGAAGCAAAAAACGCAGAAACAATTCTTTTGTTTTTCTTATTTAAGTTCTTTGTATTTTTATTGTTTATCGAGTTATTCTGAAACACATCCTTGGAAATTTTCTGTCAACAAATGTTGGGAAATTGTAACAAAATATCAAAACTTCAGTGGAATGTTTAATTTTAATGTTTAAAAAAAGAAAAAACCTAAAAAATTAAAATAATTTGCAATAAGTGAATCAAGTTATTAACATTAATTAAGCAGTCTTAAGAACTATCTTTACTTTGACTGAGTGTGTTGAACAATGGATTTTTGGCCAGTTTCTCGCACGCAAAAATGATTCTCAAAGAGTAGTAAGGGGAAACAGACTTCAAATTTGGACAAGATGTTGCGCTAATGTTGTTCGTGTGATTGAACTAAGATAGATGGGATTATACTGACAGGAAGCATATTTAATAAAAATATTGAAATCCAATATTTTTTTCAATTTCGGCCAAAAGTATGTAGAAAAAACTGTTGGATTACCCCGCTTACCAGTTTGAGTATGAACTATTAGTTTTAATTCATTCACAAGATGTTGAACATACTAACAATGTGTTTCATATTGAATGTGGTTTGTATAAGGGGTTGGTGGGGTGGTTGTGGGGGTTGTTGGGTGGGGGGTGGAGTTGGTTCGGGGTGGTGTGTTTTGTGGCGTGGGTGGTAGGGGGGTGGGGGGGTGGCCCATCAATAGTTTTTGAAGGTTAGAATGTTTTGCGTAATCCAATGATAGCAAAATATAGGTTCCAAGGTCAACCAGTGACATGACCAATTATTTTCAGTTGTTTTCAAAGATTATGGACCGTATAGTCGTAAGACTTGAAAACATAGATTAACATTTTAAACTTCCATATAGCAGAATTATCAGTTTCCTTTTGCTGTTCAAACCCAAAAAAAACCCTTAAGAAATAGAGAATTGAAACCCCCAGCGAGCACCTTCAGTTTGACAAAGTTGTACCTAACTAAATGTCAACGATGATACGTTGCCAGGACGGGCTCTCTCGTCCGGTGTTCCTGACAGATTTTATACCTTGTACAACCATTTTCCCTGCAAACAACGTTGGTATTCTGTTGGTTGTGACCTCAATGTATAGACTCTTATTTTTGCGCGCCTGATTTGCCCAAAGTACAAATGAGCTTTGAACGTGGTCAAATCGTTGACGAAAAATTTAAATACTCCAAACTCGTTCTAACATCGTCGTAGTACCCAAATTATTACACAAATTCATTTTTCACGCAATTTGGGACACTTCTGCGGCATGAGTCACCGGCTTTAATTGAAAGCAGAGGCGTGTTTGAGACTGAGCCAGTCAATCTAAGTTGATACTTACCCAGTGTTGTAAAGTTGGTGAAAGCTAGTGTGAATGCGGGGAACACATTCGCGAACCAGAGTTGTTTTGAATATGTTATTTTAATTCAACTATTTAATTTTGAAATTGTCATCTGATCACCATTGACTCCAGTAATAATATAGCCTCAGAAACCCTTTGCGCCAAAATAGTTGTCCGTGACCATGAACCACCTATCAAGTTTACATATCTAATGGAGTAGTCCCAAATGCATGGCACATTTATTAACTTACATTCATTTTGAATTTGTACATGTACATGTAAGGTTGCCTAATATGATCGTTAGTGGAAGTAATGCATAGGAAAGTCTAGTGATAAATCCTCTTTTTTCAGATCTAGTATTTATAACAAACGAGTCACTACAAGTGATAATAAGTTTTACGGGGCGGTAGGTATACCTTTATTCTCGGGTGTGGTATTCAGAATATTCCCACGGGTTGTAGTATTACATTGAATTACACGGCCGGATTCTTACTCACGTGGGTAGCCTATACGGCTCACTAACATTCATGGTCTCGCGCGGCAGCTATGCACAGTACAACCATGGGCTATAATTGCGATCGATGCGGTAGCTGCAAGACAGGGATGCAATAGTACAAAGTTATTAGATACAGTAATGTGGCTACTCTGCTTTACCTACCCCAATGGGGCTACCCTGGAGTTGCCCACTAGGTGGAGTGAGAAGGGGTGGATGTTGTGTAGACATTACCGGAGTAGACACGCAGATACCAAGTAGCTACCCCGCAGTTACTATAACGCCATTTTGAGAGTGGATGAATTAATTGCATGATAAAGAGGGCGCGTATACACTTGGTGCTCAGTTAGCATTTTTTGAACGCGGTTTTTTAGGAAAATCATTTATGAAAATGCAAAGTTCGGGCATCATCAATAACCCCCATATTCCCGCAAATGGTAATGAAAAAATGCAAATATATGCCAAAAAAATAGTTCCCCAAAACGAAAAAAACAAAATGGGCCATGAGAAATATCGCGCGCGCTGCGAGCCGGTGGTGTAACTACGTAGATACTCCACGACGGGCAGGACAGGCCGCATGTGTGTACACTATCCGTATATGCGCAAAAATACACGGAATCCTGGCTGGTGAGTGTACGTTTAGTGGGTAGGTAATCCAAGTCTACTCGGTGGTGAGTGTGTTGGTAAATTACATGAAGAAATTGGCCGTGTACACGGTAGTTTACATTTTTTCTACGCGGGTAGGATATTACATTAAAGAATTTGCACTAGAGTGGCAAGGGTTTGGAATGATTCTCTGGCTTCCATCTAAAGAAACTCCACTGAGTTATTTTTTTAAACATGGTATTTTTGTAATTTATTTTAGAATGAGAAGAAGGCCTAAACTTTAATTTTCACATAGGGAAAAGAATACATCGATTGGATTTTGGTAGCATTTCTTGATTAATAATAGTATCATTTATTCAGTTCTGAATTTTGGTATGTAATTTATTCAATAGTTAAGCAGGTAGTGGCAACAATTGTGCATTTTGTTATATAAAGCACCAAATTTGGCAGAGAGGTAGGTAATTCCATTCTGAAAAAAATAGATAGGTGGAACCACTGCACAGGTCAAGTCCGGGTCACCTAGAGGTCACGAAAGGTCAAATGAGGTCAAACACTTAAATATTGAAAAAAAAAAATAAGTCGTGGAGTGATAGAAGATACTAAATTGTGCCTCAAAAACAGTGTAAAGAGAATATTTAATGGGAAGTATTCTAAGAATTAAAAAAGGGGTGTTTTAAGTTAGACACGAAAATCATGTTTACTTTAGGATGCTAGCTTAAGGGTCATTAAACTTCGGTAAATAATGTGATAACTTTCTAAAGTTACCAGATAATGCTTTGATTATCATAAAATCCATCCTGGTTCCTCGGACGTTTGTGTCACCTGCTGTCAGTTGTGAATGATAGGCCTCATAAGACCTTCGACCTTGACATCTGACCTTTGACAAAGAAGAAAAAAATGAGGGTTTGCAGGTAATCTCCGGTATAAAACAAGTTTGGTTTCCAATTGAACTTCAACTTTTCAATGAGGTTAATTTTTAAACTGTAGCCAACCGTGACCCATCCCATGTGGCACCTATGACTGCAATTTAGTTTTTAATCTATCCAAGTATGCGATATTACATGAAATGTAACAGTTTTTCACAAACAGAATCAACAGAGACAACAGGACGTATCAAAAGTGATCCCTATGGGCGTTCTTCCAGATAAGTGGAAGGCGAAACAAAAAAGGCTCTTGGTAGATACACAATCACTTGATGCACCTCTATACTCTGTGTATGCCATTTCTTAAAGCACTTGCAGTATCAACTATAATAATCCTCTAAGAGGAGCACCATTTATGTCATCTCAATTTTAAAGCTTTCTACAAAAGGTTCTACTACAGTTCTCATTATTGGTCAGCTTCTTGTACATTCACTACCACAAAGCTGTGCACTTCAGGTGATGTCAGTTACACATTACATCGGGTGGTACATCATTTTTGCACTGGACCACGGAGCAGCTGGTTTCGGCATGTTCAATAACTTTCGGGAGTGGTGTCCAGAATGACTCCCAACCATGCTCTCCATGAAGCCAACCCCCATTCATTGGTGGAAGGAAACTCAGGGTAAGGGCGGATCAATGCTTGATTCAGACATATCCTGGCTGGTAGGTTGCTCGTTTAATGTGTTGAATTCGAGAGCTGCCTGTAGTAGGTGGTCTTCCTTCCAGTGCTCGGGAGTTTGATTATTTGGGGAACAGGTATTGTGCGCGATTGTGGACCAACTCATGCGTATTGTTCTTATACAAGAGAATGATCGAATCGCCCAGAATAGTACATAGGTGTTGAATAGGCGAGATTCCAAAAAGATGCTTAATTTAGGGAAGGACAGGAATTTTTTTAGTAGAAGCGTTTCAAACAACTTTTCTAGACTGATTTTTTGTCCTTGATTACGAAAAAATACCGGTTGCTTTTCTGAATTTTGAGGCACGGGGTCGAGAAATGTAAAAACAAATTCAAAATGGCTCGCCAATTATGCAAGACACATTTCATAGTTTATGTTTTGTAATTAATGCGTTTCTACTTTAAAAGTTATCTGACTTACTTTATAGATACCGTCCCTGAAGTTGAGGCACATTTTCAATAACTTACCAGCATAAGTTCCTTCGCCATGGAGCCAAAATATGAAAAATTATACTTCTCAAATTTTAATAAGAAACGGATGCCATGTACATGAGTACTTGTATGCTATACTGAACGGAAGGTGACTACTTGAGGCAATTTCACACGTCTATAGGCAGACATTCTATTTCTATGGTCTGAGAATAAGAAAGAGGCATAAGCCTAGCTGCTTTGGTAATGTATTTTGTGTATAGTGCACTTTGTAGGCCTATAGATAGAGGTCATACGTTTATGTCTGCAAAATATAAGTTTAGACGATAACCTTAGAATTAGAATGCAGAGACATTTGGAAAGGCTAAACAATCATTCTTAACAAATATTCATAGGAAGTGAAGGAATCGTCAGACGAGTATATGATAGTTATCCTTTTCACTTATTAATGATGGTCCCGAACGATCATATAGAGTTCAATCAGCTTGTTCTTACAACAATCTTTCCAAAAAAATGAGATGGCATGCCTATTATTTCAGTAAAAAGTTAAAAATGATGACGTCCACACTGCAAAATGAATTATAGTCATGGTTAGGTGCTCGAAGATGCCCGTGTATTCGAACCGATAAGACCGCAATAGAAGCAGGAGAATGGGACCCAGGACAAACGTCCATCCGCCCCCCACACATACACAAACTACAAAATGATACCTTTTAAAAAGTTGGGACTCGTGTAACCTTAATGGCCCTGTTGGAAAAATACTACCACATTGAGATTACAAATCCTAGCTATTCATGTACATGTTTAGAGGGTTCCCATACTAACTACCAAAGGTTGTAAACCTTTTCTGTAGTGGGCGGGGGGGTATACGAACTCCTTAAATAAGGTCACTGTGATAGTCAGCTCCTCCTCTAAATACATTAACTCAAATGTTGTGTGTTCACAGTACGTGTGCATAATACAGGTTAAGATGTATATGCAAATTTAATAAGTAGGATCTCATTGGAAAACGAAAAAAAAGCAATCAGTATTGGAAACATTTAAATGGTTCGGAAAGCAAGAAAACTCATATTGTGGCAAAAAAGCGGTTATAAAAAACTCGCAAATCTCACCACTTCATAATGACTGTGAACTCACTAGATACAAAAAAAAGGTCTGAACAACGATAAGTTTTGTCGGGGTTCAATCTGTGAGAAGTTAAGAGAGGAAACCGATATGGGTATGGGGATATGGTTGTTAGAATATGTCAATTGGAAATAGCAAATTTGTGTTCATTATATAAAAAGGATATCTGGAATATCAGAAACAATGGGTATTATGAAAACAATGTTATTAGAGCATGGTTTGGATCCCTTTGGAGAACTTAAATTTCTTTCTTGAAATCTAAATTGTAAATCTGAAATTGTGGTAAACATTTCAGTGGTCAAATTATTATTTTATCAGTGTCATTAAAATAAGGTTATTTTCTGCAATAAGTAATTATTGATAATATATAGACACAATAAGCAGAGTTCTGTTCGTTCGAATGAATACAAGCTAGAATGATTTATTTGGAATGACCTTCACATGGAAACAGATCCCATTTAGGGCGAATATGAATGAAATATATGAAATGATGTATGTATAAACTTGTTTAAATTAAACAAGTTGATTAGAGGTAAGTCATGCAATTCCAAACCGTCGGTCGTCGTAAAAGAAATGAATGTGGATGTGGAATCGAGACCGGAGTTGCTTTGAAAAAAGTAAATACTCATATTTTATGTAAGGTTTTGAGAAAAGCTTGTATATGTTTCTTGGTATCATTCGAAAGACATCTTAGATTGTTGACAACAAACAAAATCTTGTTGCATTTGTAATGAGAAGAAAAGTTGATATGCTATTAAATTACTACAGTGCTGTATCGTTGGAAAAAACTGATTCTTACATAATATCTTAATAATTTTAAGAACTGTAAGCTGGAACAATACTTCTTATTTTCTAAAGGGGTTCTGGGGGAAAGCTTTAAGAAAAACAGTGGGTCAATGAAATTTTAGGTTTCAAAGGTCAATTGTTGAAGTAGCGTTTGATAATCAATAAATGACAGATGTAATCCTCTAGCTTTAAGCTCAATTGAAAATGAATTGTGTGTTTTTTCCAATTGTGTTATAATTATAAAACTTCACCCAAAGATGAGGAACAAACGTCAAAAAATCGTGTCGTTGTTCATACAACATTGGGGTCTGGTTTTAAAAGTATCCAGGCCAAAAAAACAGTTACTACCGAGCAAAGGAACTTTAAGTCACTGAAGCTATTTTTTTATTTCTTTTTGTAAAAAGAAATTCGATTATGACATTCCAAAAAACATATGTGCCCATAGTTTACAAGTTATATAGTTAGCGAAATGGTATTACATTAACGAAAACTGCACAGGTAGAGATAACAAAATAGGACATAAGGAAAAGTTTTGATTTGTGCTGATTCATAATTGTTAAGAATACATAGTTTAGGCTTAATTGTAGGTGTTTTTTATTTCTAATGCCTATTTGCCATTTAATCAATCTATGAAACTAATATCGTGTGCATTTCGTTTTCCTTAGTTGTTAATAATAAGTGGACCGCCACGAATATAGCAGTACATTCAATGTGTTGGAAAACACTCACCCGCACAGCAGAACGGAGACAAATGGGATGTTAACTGTGAAATCCATTGGAATGGATGAAAAAACAGGTGCCCTTTAATAATCCGCTTATTTATTGCTTGCGTGGGCAGCTTGTCATGGGGATTGGATTTGCACAATTATAAAAAAGAGGATAATTAATATCCTTCAATGAAAATGAAATTCACAGCTTTAGTAGTTTTTGAGAAATCGGAGTTTATCTGCTTGCACCAATGTTATTGGGACCACCATGTATGGTTAAAGTGATTTATGGTATAAATCTATCGGTACATATATAATGAAATATCCCTAATAAAAAAACGTACAGATGGTTTTCATGGCATTGGAGTATCTTGCGAAAACATCCAGATTTATTCCGACCCAATGACACAACTGTACAAACGATCAGGGAAGCTACCATGTTTATTCCCTATGGTATATTTGCAACGCCGCATGCAATACCGAAACAGGAGCCAGGAAAATGTCCCAAAGCGCATATATCACGTGCAAGTTGCCACAAGCATCATCCTTTTGAACTTCGTTGAGCACAAAATAGGATAGGAGCGAAGCTCGTTTAGATTTTTTTATTGCAAAAACAATACACTTTTTAAAAACTCAGGATATGAAAAAATGTTAAGAGGGTGTTTTAGATTATAAATTTTGGTGATTAACAAAGGGTTTTGTTGGCCCTAAACACTAACAATCCATGGGAAAAAACGTTGGCATTTAGTAAAAAAAGGGGTCGCGTAATTATTGAGTTTTATCGCCGGCTCACTGTAACCACTGATCTCTATACATGGATTGGCTTCCTCCACAAACCACCATGGGACAAACAGTTTAATTGGATTATTAGCTGATGGAGCTACGGGCGGGCATCTTGGTTACGAACACAATACAATTCCAGAGGGACACTGTTTAACAGAAGGTGTATCCCGGGTGCACGTTTTAGAAGACATGCCATCCCATCGCGCATTACAATGAAAAGCTCACTGAATTGGCTCCGATTCTTGTAGTCGTTATGTCGTATTCCAATTTCAAGGGGAACAATTTTGTATAAATGACCGGCTCTTAACCACCTGCTTGGGCTCTTGTTGGATGTACAATAATGGCCATCAGTGCTTCAAATACGAAGCCCAGGTTTCCAATCCATGTATAGAGATCAGTGCTTCGAACACCCCACTAAGCGTGGTTCAGCCAATTTACGACTTTTCAATGTAGAGTAGCGCTTCTTTGTATGATGTTTAGAGTTTCCTAATTTTATTTTTTAAAAACTATTATTTCAAGAATCCCAGGCTCATTTTATAAAAAAATTAGGCAACAAATGTATGCATTTTTGATAAATTTAAAAATGTAAAATTGGGGGTCAAGTCTAAGTTTAAATTGAGAAATGCATTCCAATTGTTACAAGTAAACGCGATAGTCTTCATAAAGGCCAGAACTTGACTAACCACCGATATATTCCAACCGGTGGAAAGGACTAAAACATGCTTGTGGCAAAAACGATTTAGAGTAATAATAAACGTGGCGGCTTCCTTAAATTCGTTTACTGCTTCGAAACTTAAGCGTGAAAATGATGTTTTCATCGCAAGGAAAAACACTACAATGACCATGCAAACCATTGGTACGTCAATTTGGGGATATTTCATTATATATGTTGCCGATAGATTTATACCAAGAAATTCCTTTTTGTGTAACAGAAATCAATTACGAATATCACTACCGACGGGGCCCCATTATCCGACAATTGGTTAAATTTTGAGATACAAACTGAGAATTAAAGCTAATTAAGTTGAATGCAATTTGTTAGAATTAATAGAATTTCAATTGTGATTGAACATAGTAACCATTTAAATATTGCTGCTACATCTAGATGAGCACGTTACAAAAATATGCAGGACAGGGCCATATACAAAATTGTATATTTTTGGCTAAAATGACCCAAAAAAAACCACATTCGGCCACATTGGCAATTTTAACATCAGCCTTATCTGAAAGTAGACATAATAAGCTTTCCATAATGTATGATATATGTGTAGTAGGGTGGGATTATTAAGTCGACTAAATTGTTGATGCTGCTACCGCCCTATAAAGGGTTAATTATTTTATTGTTAGTACAATAACTGTTAATTTATATGTATATGAAACAATATCAGCAAAATAAATTGCCTAAGTGCTACTTCGATTTTTTAAAAAAATATTCTCAATGACTTCCGTTAGTGTTCCGGTGGGGGGGTTGAGGGGGGTCCATGGGACCCCCACTAATTAACCATTAACGGCTTGGCCGCTTATTTTTTTTGGGGCAGGGGTATAAAAAAGAAGCGTATTTAAAAATCCCACGCGTAAAGCAGCCAGCTCGAAAACAAAATTTTGGGGTCCATAGGACCACCCCTTGTCCTTAAGTGTTAAGGTGGGTCCCATAGACTTCGAGGACGATGGATGGAATGGGGGATTTTTTTTCTTTTGCCAGAACCATAGGCTGGCCTTTTATATAAACACATGGAAACTACAACAAAGGGACATACACCAACAAAGCACATTACAGCGGGAAGAATGATTCTATTGCAATACTGAAGCGTTGCAAAAAATACATAATTATTATCATCATTGAGACTATAGGGTCATTTCGTGATTCTAGCTCGTATTCCGCGTAATCCATCACAATAAGGAAAGCCCAAAACCTCAAATTCAAAGTTCCATGCAAAATACGGGACTATAATTCCAAGAAGTAGTACAAACACACAAATCTCAATAGATACAATCATCGAGGAACAATGCAGTGCAAGCAGCCAGAAGATTGTAAAAATTGTGGCAAATTTCATTGGGGAGGGGGGTGGTAAGGGGACGCTCTAGATCACAAATTGCCCCTTACAAGAAAAATAGTTAACAGTTAGGTTACATGACTGTGAATCTTAATGAAAGTTCACTTTAGCCCATTTTTGGTAATGTAATTCTAACTATCTTCTCACTTGCAAGGATCTACTCTAAGTGAACTGTATCTTTACAACAACATTTGAAGCAACAATAGGTGAGAGGAGCTCCCCTGCATCTCTTATGAGATTGTAAACCGGGGCAACCAAAAGTAATGGTTTTCAAAATAAAATCCTCAACATTATTATCTAGAATACCAAAATTTTTCATAATAGATATATTATCAAAGTGGTATTCCATGTAACTCTAAATCTACTAAGAAGCTATAAAACATCTCACATTCAATAAAGAGATGACTCAAAGTCTCCTCACAACTTTTACATTTTACCTTTGTGGACTTCAAACATTTACGATTTTGTTCTAAAAACCATTATTTTATTAGACTAGACGAGATTCTCAAAAAGATGATTAATTAAAGAAGTACAGGCATTTTTAGTAGGAAGCGTTCAAAAAACTTTTCTAGACTGATTTTTTGTGCTGATTACGAAAATACCGGTTGCTTTTCTGAATTTTGAGTACAACGGGGTCAAAATGTAAAACAATTCAAAATGGCCGCCAAAGCAACACAGTTCATATCGTCGTTGGCAGAACAAAAAAACCTTATGTGCATTTGACCTCTAAGAGCAAAATCTCATAGGGTATTTTCGGTAACACTGACTCTACAACGACCTGTCTTGGTCTGATCATTGTCGTTTTGCAAAGGCATCGCAAAATCTTATAAATAGATCTTACGTACTTTAAACATCACCTCATCATTTCCCCCAACGTGATTGACCCAACACTGGACAAATAGGTTGGTTTGTCATGTTACGAAAAGTGTAACATATGAGGTTTGAATTTGACCTTTCAAAATTACATATGAGGTTTTTCCTCCCCAGCGACGATATTTTAGTTTTGTAATTGAATGCATTTCTACTTTTAAAAGTATCTGACTTTACCTTCTATATACCGCTCCCTGAACGTTGGCACCATTTCAATAACTTACCAGCATAAGTCCTTCCCATGAGCCAAAATGCAAAAATTATTACTTTCTCAAATTTAACTAAAGAAAGGACATGTACCATGGAGTACTGTTCTCTATACTGAAAGGAAGACTACTGAGGCGATTTCCCCACATCGTCTATAGCCATGACATTCTATGTCTACTGTGTTTGATAAGAAAGAAGGGGGGCAACGCCTGCCTTGCTTTGTTAAATTTTGGTGTATGTACTTTCGTAGGACTATAGATAGAGGTCAGACGTTTATGTATGCAAAATATTAATGTAGACTATTACCTTCGAAATGACTTGCAAACATTTGGAAAGGCCTAAAACCATATTTACAATATTATTATTTTTTTTATTTTTTTTCCTTTCTCTCCTCCCCCTTTCTTCCACTCTTCCTCTCTAATACTTCACCTGGGAATCGCAGACGAGTAATGATAGTTATCTTTCAGTATAATGATGGCCCGGAACGATCATGCAGAGTTCAGTCACGCTTGTTCTTATCACACTCTTGTCAAAAAAATGAAGATGGGCATGCTTAAATTTTCAGTAAAATTTAAAATGATGACACCAACACTGCAAAATGAATTAATAGTTATTGATAGTGGCTCGAAGAGCGCAGTAGACCTATAAACCGCACAATAAGAGCAGGGCATGGACCATGGGACCAAACGTCATCGCCCCCCACACATACACACACTACAAAAATGATACCTTTTAAAAGGTGGAATCCGTGTAACCTGAAATTGCCGCCCCGGTTGAAAAAAACTAACCACAAGTTCGAATACCCAACTACCCTAGCATTCAGTACTGTAGAGGGTTCCACTAACTACCAAAGGTTTAAAACCTTGTCTGTCGGGGGGGGAGGGGGTCCAAACGAACTCCTTAAATAAGGTCACTGTGATAGTCAGCTCCTCTAAAATAATTAAGTCAAATGTTAGTGTGTCACATACGTATGCATGATAAGGTTAAGATGTATATGCAAATTTAATAATAGGATCTCAATTGGAAACGAAAAAAAGCAAATCAGTATTGGAAAACATTTAAAATGGTCGGAAAAGAAGAAAATAATATTTGGCAAAAAAGCGGTTATAAAATGTCATAACTCACCACTTCCTATATGTGTGAAATCACTATTATCAAAAAGTACTTCTTTTTTCGCACCCACAAGATAGTTTTTCGAGGGTTCAATCTGTGAGAAAGTTAAGAGAGAAACCGATATCGGGTATGTGGCTATGGTTGTAGAATATGTCTAATTGGAAATAGCAAATTTGTGTTCATTATATAAAAAGGATATCTGGAATATCAGAAACAATGGGTATTATGAAAACAATGTTATTAGAGCATGGTTTGGATCCCTTTGGAGAACTTAAATTTCTTTCTTGAAATCTAAATTGTAAATCTGAAATTGTGGTAAACATTTCAGTGGTCAAATTATTATTTTATCAGTGTCATTAAAATAAGGTTATTTTCTGCAATAAGTAATTATTGATAATATATAGACACAATAAGCAGAGTTCTGTTCGTTCGAATGAATACAAGCTAGAATGATTTATTTGGAATGACCTTCACATGGAAACAGATCCCATTTAGGGCGAATATGAATGAAATATATGAAATGATGTATGTATAAACTTGTTTAAATTAAACAAGTTGATTAGAGGTAAGTCATGCAATTCCAAACCGTCGGTCGTCGTAAAAGAAATGAATGTGGATGTGGAATCGAGACCGGAGTTGCTTTGAAAAAAGTAAATACTCATATTTTATGTAAGGTTTTGAGAAAAGCTTGTATATGTTTCTTGGTATCATTCGAAAGACATCTTAGATTGTTGACAACAAACAAAATCTTGTTGCATTTGTAATGAGAAGAAAATTTAATATGGAAATTTAAATTGATAACTTCTTCTGTTCAAACAGAGAAATAGCGTTTAAACAAGATTGCTTACTTACTTACTTCTAATTCATTCTTATATAAATTCTCAGTAGCTGTAAAAGCAATTTCTACGAATGAAACCTTCTCGAACAGATGAATGTAACTTTTGTAAATGTACTGAAGAGTATGTTATGATCATTTTTGCATTGTTGTTCCTAAAATATATTATTTGTAATCAGTTTAAGGGTTGTATATTCCTTGATGAACACTTCCTTGGAAAAGTTTCGAAAAGCTGGTTGGAACCTCGAAGAAAACGAATGCAATTAATCAACGTGTTAATAGTTTTGGCTTATTCGGTCAATAAATGAAGAATGATATAAATGAAACAAATCACTTTTCCTGTTTTTACTGTTTTCAATAGAGAGTAAGAAATAATAGTCCAACTGCATCAGGAAAAAAAACAAAGAAGAAACGATTAAAACTAAAATACATAAAAAAATTGGGGAACGTAAGCATACACTTACTTGGAAATTTGAAACTAATAAATTAAATATATATGTATAGTGTGAGATTATGAATTGTTAAGGAAATATGATGAACTAATAAATGCGAGGACTTATTCTCGTGCGAGGGTAAAGATTTAACAAAAAATATGACTAGGTTCTATAGGGTCAGACACCTAGAAGAGATTATCGGAGTAATTTTGCTTAGTAGAAGGTTAGAAGCATACTTTTTAATGTAGTCTTAGTTTATGAAATGAGGGTATGCCGTATCATTTTTGGAATGCATCAAGGTTCAGCCTTAGTTTCGAAAAGAAATGTCGAAAGGATAAATAGCATTTATGGCAATATTTTCTTCACTAAATTATGGAAATAACGTTTAATTCTTATATTGGACTTTAAAAGCATTGTAAGTCCCTTTGAAAGAAAGAGACTCATATAGGCAAACAGATCGGCCTTCTAGTCTATAATTTTACTTTGGAATACATTAAAAGCAGGACATATAAACACATACTTCACTTTATCTATCCAAGTAACGAAAATAGAAATCATGGAGTAAAAACAAGCTTGTCAGTCTTTGGACTTGCTTGAAACAGTACTTTCTGGAGCAGACGACTAGTATGCCAAACTTAATACCCCACCTTTCTGACTTTCAGTGCTAATATGTTGTATTTTGGTAGCCATTTTGTAAATTTCTGGATCCTTTGCACTCAAAGCCAGATAAGTTAACTGCATACCAAAATATAAGTCTAGAAAGTTGTATCAAAACCTATATAAAGCAGGCAGTAAAGGGACTTTTTACCATCCTGTTTAGACATATGCAATGGTCTATGGTATTTTAGCGGCCATTTGGAATTTGGATCAAAATTTAACCCCTGGGCTAACAACTTAGCTGAGAAGTTATAATATATAGCTCACCAATTATACTTACTCAGATAGAGCAGGCATGTTTTAATAACTCTGACTATTGTGGGATCGTACGCCTAAAAATTAAGTTGTTTAAGTATTGTATGCTATTTGCGGCCATCTGAAATTGGTACAATTTTACCCCTTGAGGCTAGATTTTCGGATTAAGAATTAGTGTTATAATAGCAGTGCAAATGTCTGTGTGAAGAGTAAGTTTTATGTCCGTTAACTGTGACAAAAATTGCGAGATTAACCTTTTGACATAATTTAATGGGTATTTTGGCGGCCATTTGAATTCTTGAATTTGATCCCTTTTCACTCAAAATACAGCCAAGCAACCGCATTTTAATGATAAGCATAAAAAATCAGTCTAGATAAAAATGTTTCAAATGCTTGTACTAAAAAATGCCTTCATGAAGTTTCTTTCATGAATTTTCGTTCAGTGCTATTGGGAGTATTTGATGAAGGGGAATTTGGGAAGAGATTCAAAGGCATGCGGTTGGCTTCATTCCATATGTTCCATGGTGAGTTTCTTCCCCTTCGGCAGAAAGAAAGAATGAAACGTTGTCACATCTGTAAAAGCATGAAAGAATGCCAAAGGTGATGCCTTTTCTGGAGCAAAGAGTGTGCAAGTTGGGTGCTGCAATGTATCGCATATTTCGACCATGTCCATATGTGTGTGCGTTCCATCTACCAAACGTGAAGCCAAAACGTTTCAGCTTTAAGTTACCTGGTCTGGAACTACACCTGGAGCACTGTTGATACCATGGTTCTACCTAGGAATTACCCTTGGACAGGCACTCTCTCTTATAAGACCGCACATCGAGAGAGACGAAGAGTAAAGTATGTTCAAGTAATAACATCTGAACCAAACTCACTGCACAAGATGTGGGTGCTCGCCCACATCCTAAGATCGACGGCATTGCCCTGTGCTACTCAATGTGCAGAGTATGCAGGTCCGTATGAAAAGATTCAACCCATGCCAAGAAGCTTGATTCAGCGTTACATGCATCGACTGCCGGGCTTATCACAGATGCCTCCGTCCAACACCAAGGAAAAATTATACATTCTATGCAGGAATTGCTCCACCAGGACATCCGTCGTAGCGTTAGCGAGCCTGAAAGAACGTAGTGCCAAGTATCTAATGTGGACGCCCCTATGGTGGACAGATATGCTGCTGCCAACCGACCTCTTGAATCCAGAGAGAGTTTTCATAAGCCAAGTCCAAGCCTATTGAAATAGTCTTCAAGGAGCTGTCAAGAGAGTCGCTTTGGTGGAAAGAAAGACTTGCCATCAACCAAGTAAAAATCCGTTATTGAACCGGCGTGAGAATGCTCCCACCTGGAAGCTGACTCCTCATGGATGTGAATTGGCTGATGCTTCACAGAGTGAAAACCAGAAAGGGCGATCTAAGTTTGCCTTGCAGAAGTGGAGCATCTGAAAGCAGATCAGGACACTACCGTGGTTGTTGGAAACAGCTCCACAGACAATGGAACATCTCTTCGTCTGCCCTACATGCGGGCAACAATGCCAAAACAAGGGACCGTGCGAAGTCAGTGAAGCAAGCCGAGCGTTGTGGGGTGTTGTACCATCTCTGGCTGGATCATATTGAGAACCACAGTGGGTTGACACGATAGAAGAGACACATACCAAATCAATATGTACTTGACGTATGGCCTCAAATACATCAGTTGCATCCTTGCCTGGGTTGAGCATGTTCACAATAGCTGCAACGCCATCTAAGATACCACATTTACATAGACTAAATTAGGGTGTGGTTTCTGTGGGCTTGCAAAGTTGACTCGACTTCCAAGCACTTTCTTAGATCTGCTTTGGATCCACTTCGGAGACTACATGCCATGAAAAAGAGATGGGGCCACCAGCCTTGGTTCTTCATGTTTGAAGAAGTCAGTCCAAGCTACATCTCGAATTGATGTCACGAGATATAGAAGCGAGAAAAGAGTGCACAGTCACTCTTTAGGGGAGGGATCTGGATGCTTTGGATTCGATTATGTTCTATTTTTCTAAGTTCGAAACAAGCATTGTTTTTCCAAATTCCATGATGACATAGTACTGGAGTACTTATTGCTACCAACCGATCTCTTACACATCAGTATGGCTGTCGTGCCAATGACTCTCAGTTATCAACAGTGCCTGAGTCAACTTAACAATGCTTACAAGTATTTTTGGTCAAGCGCAAGAGATATCATGCGGCTTCTAAAAACGGGATGCCTTTCCTTAATTGTTGATGTAAGTGACTACTAATTACTATACATTGTATTTAATAAAAATGGGTCAACTTCTACAGATGATAGTTAATCTCTCATAGGATTGGTGTGATAGTGTATAGGCCGGGACTGGACCCCTTCATATTTGGGGGTCTAGCTGCACTCACCTACTATAGAAAGTTAAAGTAATGTTTTTAGACGAAGCCTGTTAGAATACATGGGTTTGGAAATAAAAAACTCTGAAACATGGGCAAAAGATTTGATAGAACTGCGTTGATTAATTTAACGGTAGTGTCCCAAATAGGTCAAATTTGAGGCATTTTTAGGGAGTAGGGGTGGTAAACACTTTCGAGCACACTTGTCAAAATCTTCTGAACACAAAATGATCATAAAAAATTGTTATCCTGAGTAAATTAAATAAACAGTGGTATACAGGCTGTCCCAAAAATGTTAACACTCGGGACAAGGGCCTTTTGAGTAAAAGAAATATACACCTGGGTCTTTGTTTAGGACTCCTTTGAGCCAATAAAAAAGTTTTAATTGCCGTTTATTTCATGCAAAACCGATATGTAGAACAGAAGATATGCTCGTCAAAAAGGAGAGGGCAAAAACGGATTGGTCGATTTGCATTGGTTACATTGGTAGGATTGCGGGAGGAAACATGATTTGTTAAAATACTTAAAACTGGAAGTTATTATGGCGATGGAACCTACTGAAAGGCATTGCCAATACCTTTGAACTCCCAATATGTTATAAAGTGTTGAACGTGTTTTGTTAATCATTGAAACTAATGTATCTTGAAGACTCTAATGAAAAAACATTGCTTCAACTTTATAGTAGGTGAGTGCAGGGTGAATAAAACACTCGAGCATTTACAGAGATTTAGTCCCATACTAATATAAGTTTCTTTCAAAACCAGCTAGTATCATTTAAACTGATAAATTAAGCAATCGGACCATACAATATTATTAAAAACTATCATCAAAAGCTAGGAATGAATGCATGATATTAACTTTTAAATGTTAAATCACGTATTGGGTGGTCGGGATAGCAAAATGAAACCATGGTCAATAGAACTGGTTAAACCTCGTCCGACCAAAAGGTAAACTCACTACATTCCTCGTGGGGGGGGGGAGGTGGGTGGGGTTTTGGTAGCACCACCGATTTTTCGTAATTAAGGGGGCAAGCATCTGTTTGATAGCGAGTGTTGTAGCTACTATGGCCTTTCTTCAAAAAGATACAACATTCATATCGAATTTTACCAATATGACGTATAGTGACGTCATTACTGAGAGGTTTAATAATGATGTCGTATCTGAAAGGATCCAAAATTAAGGGTTTTCAACAGTTCATGCAGCAAAAATTGGTATTTATTTTGGTCAAGGATGGCGGACAAAGTAAGCATTTTCTATATAGTATTCTCTCTAAACATAAGACAATAATACCAATGATTGTCCAGGTATTGCTTTGCGTAGCACGTAAGAGTAACATACATACCATTTTTTGACATTTACACAGGATAGTATAGGCAAGTGGGACCCCCCCCCCCACACTTCAACATGACAGGATCACATGACCACCCCCCCAGGTAGTACCTCCATTTCTTTCGCTAAAATGACCACAAAGATGAACTTACCAACTTACATAAAAAACTTAGATCCTATTTCGTTTGCGTTTGTTGTTGCGACAGGGGATCATTCGTTGGGGGTGGGGGTAACTCCTCCCCCCGTGGGACCATGTTTAATTTATCAGGACTAATTTCAATTGTCATACAAGTATTAAGTAGATATACAGAGCTACATACTCAAAATAATAATTTATGGCTAATAAAACGCCTGAAAATGCGTGCATTTACCACCGGAAAAGTAATGGACCTCAGATTGACCCCAAATGACCTCACTTGACCTTGAAGATAATTGACGGTGAGGTGGTTCCATAACTTAACTGGATCAGGACTTGATTTGTGATCATTTGCAAGTTTCTACTTTTAAAAGAATGCCACAAGTGTACAATATATGTCACTACTCCTGCGTAACTATATCATCAAGTAGTTTGGAAGAGACAAGCCGGTGATTTTTATACCCGTCTGATGCCCTGGTATGCCCATAGCCGTATGAAAACTGTGATCGCTCGCGTAGCGAGAAGAGTACCAATTGTGAATTTAGTCACAATGCATGTGGTCACTGTAAAATTCGGCAATCGTGCATTTAAAAGTGGGGTTGAACCGATCAAGGTCCGATTTCATATGATGATTTCTCCGTTAAAGGAAAATACAGCCAAAAACATCGGGGAGGTGATAGAGGTTGCTATTACAAATTTGGAAACTCATATTGGTCCAGCGCTTGGGAAGTGGCGGTGTGTGTAATAAAGTGGTATACCACTTTGGGGTTTTTTATTCTTAACATAGAAAAAAACTTTTGACTTCAGTTTATGCGATGTGTGGAGGGAATTCTTTAGTGTCGGACAATCCAGTATCAGCGATTTTCTTGCAAAATATATTTGTTTTTTGACTCCGTAGTGGAAATAGTTGTAGTAAAGAGCTAAGTACGCGCTCCGCGTATTGTCAAGAAGCGACGATTTTGTGCATTTTGGCAATTTTGCTATATAAAAGTCGGGAGCGCCTTTAAAATGCTTTAGGTTGTTTTTCACAAGAACAGTAATAAAAGGTGTTGATATACCTATAGCACAGTATTAGGCAAAATGGGCCATTTTGAAGTGGAAACCAAAATTACGATTGTGGCTTAAACAAACCATGAAAACTAAGTGCCCTAGCTTATAGTTAAACAAACAAAAACTTCAGTTGCAGGATGGGGTCTAGGAACCAAACCGAGGATAACCTATTTTCCCATGAGTGTGATAGTGAAATCTACAAAGGTAGAATAAGGGGGTTATGTAAGAAGCCGCATAACAATAATAAATATTAAACTCGAACTTTTGACATCGGACATATGGCCACTGAAAAGTGTCCTCTTCGAAATAGAGGTTCGCACAATTGCTTCTCGCAACTCGTTATTGAATTGAAACCCAAAATAATGTTATAAATTACCCAGCTAAACGCAATTCAAACAATATAGCACAAGATAGCCAATATTATACCATCTTGTATTTCCTCTGAAAGTTAAAATCACTTGATTTTTACAAAAATACGAGTTGAGACCAGGGTCATGACAAAAGTAGGGAATGATGGCTACACATAAAAAGGGTTTATTTCATTAAGTATATTACTGAATTAATGATTTAATCTGGCAATATAAATCGCTTAAGTTTTAACTTACTTTTATGTATTTATTAGCAAAATGTGTCCCTCCTGTGTGCCCCCAAAAAGGGAGGCGGTTCCATATGCTAATGAAGCCGTGTTGGATCATTGTGGGGGTTATTGGTTGATAGGAGAGGCGTTTTTGCATAAATCAAACAAAAATAGCAAAAACCCTATGAAAAGGTTTGATATTGTATTAAACCGCCGCGAGAAATCGCCGAATCAAATGTGATGGTCCATGGAAACCGCCCTTCTTGGCACTTAGTGTTAATGGTAACCGTCCGTGGCTATCGGGGGGGGGCAAAAGGGGGCGCTTGCCCCCGGGTAGCCAAAGGGGGGCGCCGGAAAGGAGAGAAAAAGAAGGAAAGGGGAGAAGAAAGGGAAAGGAAAGGGAAAGGAAAGTGGAAGGGAAAACGCCAAGAGGAAGGAAACGAAAGAAAATTAGAGATGGAAGGGGAGGAAAGGAAAGAAAACAAAGTAAATAAAAAAGGGGAAGGGTGAAAAAAATAAAGGGGATTTAGAGCTAGAAGCTTATGGCGAAAAGGAAGAAACTAAGGGAAAGCTAAGAAGGGCGCCAAAATTAGGGCCGAAAATGTGCAATAAAAATGAGAAAGAAAAGGGAAAAGAATAAAGGAAGGGAGGGGCGCAACAAAGAAAAATCAGCGATCAACAAAGGGGGTGGTGAAATAAGTTGAAAAGAAAAAGTGTGCAACTAAGACAAATAAAAGAGGTGCAGCTGCAGCAAAAAAGAAAAGAAAAGAAAAACGGATAAAAAAGAAAGGGGCACCAAAAGGAACAATGGTTGAGAAAGAAAAGAAGAAAGGAGTTTGAGGGCGCGTAAAATAGCAAGAATTGGAGCTAACGAAAAAAAATTAAGGGCTTCAAAAAAAAACAAAACGAAAAGCGGATTGAAAATAGTTTAGGGAAAAGGACACCGCAAAGATTGGCAAAGGAAATGGGAGTTAAAAGGGATAAGAGGGGCTCACAACAACAAAAAAAGGAAAAGGGCTGAAAAATAAGGGGAAAGGGGCCGAAAACAGCAACTGGAAACCTGGAGGAAAAGGGGCGATTATAGAACAAAATAAAGGGGCGTCAAAACAGCAAAATAGTTCGGAAGGAATGAAAGTGTCCCACTTAAGTGCGACTAGGGGTGTCTGAGGGGGCCTGAGAGCAATTCTTAGGGGACATGTCAGCACTGGGACCCATGCTGACTTCTTAAACCGCCAACCAAGTGGGGGGGGGGGAGTTTCTGAGCAAAAACTGTCAATATCCGCCACATTTCAACACTTTATTGTGTGATGTGTACTCTCCCAATGCAAGAGTGAATTTTTCACTCTTTTGGAGGGACTACAGGGACCCCACTCAAAACGAGTGAAATTTCACAGCTTTAAAAGATACTTTTTTGGGTCAAATTTACTCTTGATAATTTAAACAATGATAATATATCAAATGAGTCATCTTGTCAACTTATCAAGAATCAAATTTGACCCAACAGTGTTATTTTTAATGTAGAAATTTCACTCTTTTTTGGAGTTGGCTCTCTAGTCCCCCTAAAAGAGTGAAATTCCACTCTTTTGCATTTAGAGAATGCATATTCAAGTATACGTGGAATGGGGTGCCATTTTCAATTTCCCAGGGGCGCCAAAGTTCATCGTCAGTTTGCCCCCCGGGGTTATGTCAAATCCTGGATACGCCTCTGACCTACACATAAAAATACTGTAAATTCTACAGGAAATTCTGACAGTCTTTCTGCCAACAATTACTGTAAAAGTACAAGTATAGCCTATTTAAAAAATTAATCATAAAACACCTAAAACATTATACATTTGGTGAGTAATCACAAAGATGTGAAGACCTATCTACATTTTTTTGTAAGACATTCATGCAAACTGTAAACCGTCAAAGCTGTTTTGTTTGCGAGATTATGTGGCAGAATTGGCTGTCAGGATGTTCCTGTAAAACTTATAAATAGCAAGTTTTTCCTGTAAATTTAATTGTATACTTAATCTTATACTATTCAATATTTTATAACGGTGTATAACAATGTTAATACCTGCCGCCACCGCCTACAGCTCTCAGCAGGGGTGGTAGGAATGCAACCACAGCAACAGCAATTCAAAACAGCATCCATTTCCGGGTGTTAGTCTGTTTTCAAAGACTTAACGGTAGGGGGCGCTCTTATATCGAACAGGCACACACAGACCTTGACTAAAGGCTAGCCTGGTCACGATATTTAAATCTAAATTTCCGTTATTGGAAATTACAACACTATTTTCAGCGGGTTAATCCACTAACCCCGCCGGATTTTGAAGCCAATAATTTTTTTCTTAATTTTCATTGATAAATTACTAAGATCTTTTGAACCAAGGTTTAAGACGATGATTTTTTTAATTTCACTGGGCCTGAGGCTGGTGCCTATAGTAAATGCACGTAGCAGTTCCCCAAATTAACGTTTGCAAATCCCCAATGCCCTAATCGAGCAATCTGTCCCTACCTACCCCCCCCCCCGCTCTCAGAGAATTGGTCCGCTAGAGGCTTTTCTTTTGACAATCATTGAACAGACTATGGAGGCCAAGCTCATTCAATATCCGCACTCAACCAAACTCTCAACGATATTAAAGCAACCGGAGTGCACACCCAACCAATTTGTGTTTATGGCCTATAATGACTCGTCCTCGTCGGTAAGCGTTTATTCATATAGAATTAATTAAAAAACACCATTACAAGTGAGTCCAAGCTCTATCGGTTTTGGAATAAGAAAATTTTTCTCGTTAACAGATTTGAAATCATTATTTTTTCGTCAAGATTTCGGGTTTTAGTTGTTACCACTAAGTGGTGAAGGGGCGTCTATGTGGGACCCCAGGTTTGTTTTACACGCAACTATTTTTAACCTAAATCATTTTTGCCCAAAATTTTATCAGTTGCGCATATTTTGACGAAAAAAATCAAATCGCCATGACGTTTTTTTGACTGCTAATTAGCAAAAATAAAGCATTTTGGGTGGCGTTATTCAAAACTTGTTTTGCCCCTTACTCCCTATGGAGTAACCTTTTTTAAATTTTTATTTCGCAATGTAACTGTATTTATGTTTCTCCTGTTATGCGCCAAATTTTCATGGAAAAAGTCCTTCTGAAAATTTTTTTCTTTTTTATTTTTTTTTTTCCTGTTATAGTCTTGTTGATCAATGAAACCAGATTTTTTGGAAAACATTTCAACCGCAAGAGGTTTAGGTTTTACATTATACATCAACGGGAGTGCACAGGACCTTATACATTTAAACCAATAATAAGCATCAGCCCCAGAAATGGTTTGATCAAACGAACGCGGTACCACTCTCGGTAAAAGTCGAGAAAAATATAACTTTTGCCAATATGAATTGTTTGCGGAGACCCCTGCGGCGTGTGCCCAGGAGAGGGGTCAGTTACTAATTGTGTCCAAAATGTTAAACCTGCTCTCAAATCAAATGTACTTACTCAGATTATTCCTTAATAATCGCAGGAGTAAAGAAGTCAATTGGTTTTGGGTCACCGTCGTGGGGTCTTCCTTTCCAAGATCTTTGGGGAAATAGGCTACGGTCACGTCATACCCAGATGGATGGCGAGGTATTTTAACCTCAGAACAAATACGTTTTCGCTTTCATTTGTAACTGCATACTTAGTTTTGTTGGGAACGAGATTATCACTATCCTTCGTGAACTACAACGCTCTAACTACGGTTGTTTTGTTTGCCGTCTTTGCGAGATCGCCCTTGCATGGCATGGGTAGGACATCCCAACCTAATATCAACAGAATATCAACTTCCGGTGTAACCCGCGTGCTAGTCTTATCCACGACTTAACGGTAGGAGGGCGCTCTTCCTTAATATCGAACGGTCAACACACCGACTCGACTAAAGTCTAGGCCTGTCACGAATATTTAAAATCTAAATGACCGTTTATGGAATTATCCTAATTTTGGTTGCAGCGGGTTTAATCCACTATCCCCGACTGATTTTGAAGTTCAATAATTTCTTCTAAATTATCATGATATTACTAAGAGTATTGAGCTAAAGGTTTAAGAGGTATATTTTGTAATGGACTGAAAGGCAATGGGGGACAGAGACTGCCATAGCAAAATGCACGTAGTAGTTCACCAAATTACAGTTTGGAAATCGCTCCAATGCCCAATCGATCAAGGGTTCGTGTCCTCCACGCCCCCCCCCCCCCCCCCCCGCGTGCATGGTTATGTGTTTACGAACCGTGGATTGGCACCTTCATCCGAGGGTTAATTTCGTCCAGTTAGGCGAAAATATACCGCCTTCCCAGGGCCGTACGCAGATTTTTTTTACGGGGGGCGGGTCTTCGAAAAAGTGGAGTTTTCTTTTTAATGGACCTACGCCCCCCCCTAAATTTAACCCATTTTTGGCATTTTGAAACATCTCATCACCAAATGTCCATATTTTCTCTACAGTTTGACCTATTTTATCAAAAAACAATCGGCAAAAAGTGACCTTTTTCCCCTTTTGTTGGAATTGGGGGGGGGGGGATTGGCGATTGCGTGAATCCAAAAAAAATGTGCACGGAGTGCAGATGACCCTTGATAAAATTACTGAATACCAAATTCGACTGACAACCAACCATATATGACAAAAATTTTTGGGTAAGCACATGCCAAACCCCTTTTTCCTCCATTGCAAATTTGATTTAAAGTCAAGCAAAATGGGTATAGCATTATGAAAGTCATGAATGAGAGTTCAATCGCAATCATAAACTGTAACTGTTATTTATGTGGAACTGGCATTATTCATGAGGAATTGTATTGTGAGCACAGGGGTGGAAATGGAGTACGACCTTTCTAATTATCGATTTTTTCAGATGACCTAAGCTAATAATTTCTAGAGGGGTTGGCAATTTCGTGCAGTGCATTTTCTTAGAAATCCAAAATGGCCGCTATCACTCTCAAATTCATTCTCAATGGCCATTATTTATGCAATAGACTCCATGTTTTTAAAAGTACGAGGAATCTTTTGGACGGGTTAGTGACGTGATGTTTATCACACACCTTACCACAAGATCCAATATGGCCAGCCTAAAATCCATATGCCCGAAATCATTCAATGACCAAACTTATCAGGTATTTGGTGATGGAGGCCTAATTCGCGCTCGATAACCCAGTAGTTTACTCATATTCTGACTTTCAACTGTTTAACAAGCTTACGATCCAGATAAACATTTCCAATAGACTGCCTTTTTAAGAATCTTTAAAACCTCAAATTGTCATATATTCATAATATTTTGGCCGTCAGTTTTTGAATTTAAAATCATATTGTCAAAAACACATATACAATACGAGTTTTAATGCCAAAGACATACATCTCATACTTTAATTTAAACTTTAATAATCATTTTGGGTAGTTTAACTTAATATAATACAGATCTATCGTAATTATTAGTTTTAAAGACGGTAAAAAGGCAGCCACATTGACCCCCATCTTAACAATTTTGCAGTTAAGACAGAAATCCAGATTAGAATGTCAAATTACTATCCCATACCTTATTTACAAAACCTTTATAATAATAATTAGTTGATGTAACTACATAAATACACATATATGGTGGTTTTAACTATTTTTAAAAAGGCGGCTGTATTGGCTGCCATCTTGAATTTAAAAATGTCCATTACAGATAAATGCCAGTTAAGGGTTACTAGTGATCAAACTGTTCTCATAATATTACAACATTAGCATGCATATAACACTGGAATCATCCCTCTACACTGCATGTGCAGAACACTTGACGTGTCCTGATGCGTTGCAAATGCATTCTAGAGGTGTTAAGTACACTTGCAGAGTGTGATCAATTGTAACAGATTTGACACCTTCAGAACACGTTTTAGGTGTCAGTAATGTATTCAAGTAGCCTAAATAGGTATAATGTGAGAGTTAAGATCATTTGCATGATTCCGTGAGCATTTTGACTTTGGAGCAGCCATATTGGATTTTTGTGAGGCAATGTAATGATAACATTACATTACCAACACTTTCTCCTGCTTAAAACACGGAGTACCGAGAGATATTTGTCTCTATCGGAAATAATTCAGGGGATTTTAGTGATTTTGGAAATCATGGTAGCAGGCATATTGGATTTTCAAAAAATGGCACTGTAACAAATTTTGCACACCTTTCAAAAAATTATTGGCTTAGGTCCTAATGAACGAAAATCTATCAATAGAAAAGTCTGTACTCCATTTCCATCCGCAGGCTGCAGAGTCCTAGACTTCCACCGCAACTACCTAGTAAATATTCACACAAAATCCACACAATTAATCCTGATGTGTAAATGAAAGGGTTTTCAACACTACTATTGTAAGCCGGGGTTTAAAAGATAAGCCAATTATAAGGGAAACTCTGGGCAATATCCTAACGATCGGAGATCTTTTCTGTTCTGCAAAAGGTGAATTGGTGTTTTGAATTGCCAATCAGTTGGCACATTGGTACAAATGGGACTCAATTTATTTATCCGTAAGTTGAAAATAATCAAGACAAGACAAAGGCATCAGGATATTGTACATTGTACGTTCTCACCAAACACAAGTCTATATGCGTGTAAATCCCATAGGAATGGGAGGGGAAAAAAGGGGGGGGTACGCTTACAAGCCTGCCATATAGGGTTATGTTTTCATCGATTTATCGTTTCATTTTTTTTCAACACATGAAAGTATAATATAAAAAGCAACAACAAATCTATGATATATAGTGTTGATTAAGGTTCAAGATCACTGTAACCTTTGACCACATGTTTTTATTCAAGTCGTTATTGCGACATGGTATGCCCTTATAGGTATTTGATCTTTGCGTTGCAATCGCAGATTTTTCTGTGAAGTCTTCGAACGGTGCCTTGAAATAGCGTCGTTTTTTGTTTTTTTGTGCCTTTTGGTTTTAACAAATACATTCAAATATGCGGACCGTACTTCTTATCTGAATTTAATTCGAAATGATGTTAAAAGCATTCTGACCAAGGTTTTGTATAATTATTTTCAAGGAATTCTTCCCCCAGAAAAACTCTTTCCTATATAATTTTAGCACGAACTTTATACCACATGTAAAGGGTTCATAAGCTAAAAAATGCAACACCAAATCAGCCTATAAAAAGGTGAATTGGATTTATTGATTGGACTGCTATTAGGAGGGAAATCTCGCTCTACCTCTCCCCCTAATCTCCCTCTTTCCCTCCCCCTATCTCTTCCTACTCATCTATCTCCCTATAAACTATCTGCTCTCTATCGGTCCATAGCCTACTCTCGCTCTCACGCTTGCCTCTCTCTCTCTCGCTCGTACCGCTCTCGTCTCTTTGATCTCCCTAGCTATATATCTCTCAGATAGATAATATTTCTATTTACTTCCAAAAATCCATAAAATGAATAACCTCGGTCGCCCCCTATCGTTTCTGGAAGTGCATGTCCAACCACTCAAATCTCCCGTTTCCTTGATATCACCTTCGACCCTTAGTTAGTGAACGCCTTCACTATTAAAATATTTCTGAAATTTACGGGAAATGCGCTGGCAGCGCAATTACAGACGTTGGGGTCAGTAGGTTTACAGACTTTTCTCGTAATAACAGAAGCTTTTGTCAATTTGCGGAAACATTACAGCATTTTTACAGATATTTGCCTCATATTACGGAAAACTTTTAATATATTATATAAAGTTCTGGAAATTGTTGCTGCCAGAAATGTTCGTAAAATTTCCGTAAATTAACAAGTTCAATTATTATTAATATTTTTTTTTCTCATTCCGCGTAATATAAAAGCTCCAAAATTCAAATTGAAAAAAATCCTCACATTTAAAAGAGTAAAGAGGCTTTCTTAAGTACAATGTTTGTTTTTAAGTTGAATTTAAGAAAACATTTTCGGTAAAATTGATGTCCGTTAATTTCCAGAATTGTTAACAGTGTTCCCTCTTGTATCCGGAACATTTTCTGCGTCACATAAACCTTCTCAACCAAAATGCTCCTTTTCCTACTGGTTGGCCTCTTGTGTCCGCTGATTATCTCCTCTCTTACACTAATATTGACCAGGTAAAGGTTTATCTTATGGTGTTTATCTTCATGTAGGAAATACCTAGATACTAGATCATCAAAAAATCACCCAACCTTACAGTAGTTCGTCTTCTAGAACTCATTTACCACACAATGTTACAATACATTCAAACTCTTGGTATACAGCAATGGGCACGCGCACGACCTCTGTGGCGGAGATCTTGAGGGGGCTTTGGAAGCAAAACTTCTTCGATCCGCGAAACTCCAACTCCCTAACTCCTGGAAACTGTAATAGACGACAACATTTTATATAAAACGGATGGTTCATGAATCTTTTCAGATATTCCAGCAAACACATGAATTCTTTTCATCCGCCGTTTGGCCCTTATTCGTTTTAAAAAAATCGAGGCACCTTTATGGTGATGAAACATGCCCATACACCCCATAGTCATTGCAATCTTCGTGGATAATTATTTGATTACCTGCCAGCAAAATGGTTCAACTTCAGGATGTCGGGGAAAAGAAAAGAACTACCACACTCTGATTGAGATTTACCAAACGAAGCCGGATATTAAAAAAAGAGCATCTCCCCATTATCGATCACTTCAAACGATTAATGCTCCAAAAGTGGTACAAAGCAAGAATCCGTGTTGTGATTGATTTACACAAGGTGTATTGAAAGAGCAAGACATAGGCAACAAAATGTATTATTTGAAAACTTAAACCAGTATCGCACGGGTCTGGCACAATAATGATCGAATGATCGAAAACCTGTCGAGAACTTTTGTGCCAATGTTTATATATGTATGTGGGTGTGATTAACACGTAAATCTTGACGAAAATTATGATTCTTAATATGTAATTAAGCTAAATTTTCTTATTCCAAAAACGAGGGGCTAAAGAATCAACTCCATGTTAAGGATTATTTACATACTATAGAATAACAACTTACAGGCCGAGGACGATGTCATATTAGGGCCATAGAACACCCATGACGACCCACAACAAAGCACCCCAAATTGGTTTGTGGTTTGCACTCGGTGTTAATGTAATATTCGTTGAGCTTTTGGTTGAATTTAAATTGAAGAGGTTGTCATCCATCGTCTGTCATGCATCTGTCAAAAGAAACGACCTTAGACGAAACCAATTCTCCTGGATGAGAGCTGTCAGCTGGGTTTGGTGGTGGGACAGGGAATCTAAAGTTGGCATTGCTGGGTTTAACACGCAATTACGAAATCTAATAGAAAATTCTTTATTTGTACTCAAAACTCCTCAATTTCAAGATGTATCTAAGTATAAATGGCGAGGGGCAAGGGACGCCCCAATGGACGGCACTTCATAGTTAGAATATGGTGTACCGCATGGCTAGTACTGCTTTATATGTTGATGGAGAGAGATCTTTCGAAGGGGAGTGATATGAATGGATCACCAACACTACCAACTCAGCAGTTGGAGAAATGGGGGTGGAACATTGAGATTAGCGGAGATTGCTCGAAGAAGAAGAATGGACATCAAATGAAAATCACTTACAGTTCTCTTCCGATCTTGGCACGCTTCTGAACTGCAACTGAATCTGAAAATATAGTAATATTAGTTTGTTTGATTATAGTGAAAGTGTAGATCACGTTCCAAGATGATACATCGGGTTGCCATTATCTAAAGTAAAGCATTGTAAGTTGCAAACCGAGTTGATGCAGAACTGTCGTGAAATCACGATCTTTGAGCAGTATAGAAACTAATGAACGAGGATGCCACTGCTTATAATTATTCATAGTATTTAATTCATCGCGAGGGGTTAAAATGACCTGAATTTAAAATTTCAAACATTGGCCACGTTTATAACATATTTAACCGGGAATTCAAGGGGAGATACAATTCCCACTCGTTCCTTTCCATTCCACCAAATTTAACCCGCTCCCGCAAAGAGCGTTCAAAGGGTCAACCGTTTAGTTCCGTTATTAAAGGTAAGAAATAATAAACAACAAGGATAAAGCACCCGATGAAGCTCGATTATAATGTGTTGTGCATTACTAGCTATGGTTACACTTTAATAAATAACGGTGCAATTTCCGGTAAAAAGATGGGTAAGGGCTTAGAAAGACAGTGTGTTACTGAATTGGAATAACAGTGTGTCTAAATAAAATGTGCTGCGATTCTCATGACGATGAAAATGAAAAATGGTGGCTTGTCAGTATATAACCTAGTCAATGATCGTCTTATCCTGCAAAAATTAGAACTTCAATCAACATCTTATGCAAACAGCAGCAGTTATCAAAATAATGGCATTTCACACTTCTGCTAATGGGATTTATACAGGTTAAAAAGGAAGGAGGAGAAAACTGGGCTGATCATCCAGCCAATAGTTCTGTAACCAGAGGTTGCAAGATTTGAAACCATCAATTGTTATAGACCGAAATATGTCGCTCACTTTGAAGAAATACAAATACACTACATTCTTTGTATTATGTCTTTTAAGAAATTTAAAGAGGGCGCAATATGGGCAGGTCACTGTACGACCAAAGTCTTCTGGTTCGCGTGGGTATCGCTACACCAAAGTCGCTTCCTACCTCGTATGTTTAATAACAAAAGACCAATTCACACGTCTTGTTTATGTTTACCATACGTTGGACAGATCATTTGCGACTTTGAGGAAAAGCGTAAAATTCCAAATCGCTTTGAATAGGTAAAATTCCATCTATGTTTTGAAATTTAAAAATCCTGTTGGGTAATTTCGGCAATACAAACTTTTCTTTCACATTTTTCCCGTACACCTCTACCTTCACTAATATTAACTAAAACCAATGGTCTAACTAATTGGATGGAGTCAATAATTGTTTACTTGCATGTATGTGTGCACCTATATCAGCCAAAAAATGGCTTATTGTTCTTTGATTTTTTTAAATATTCCCTCAGAGGACTTTCGTTAGGGGGGGGGTGTTCCATGGGAGCCTCACTAATTAACCCATTTACGGCTTGGCTGAATTGAATTTATGTTTGGTGTGAAAAGAAGCTCATTTAAAAGTCAGACAATTACAAAACATCGACGAAAACACCCACAGTAAGCGCCAGCGCAAAACCAAATTTTTTGTTTGGGGGGGTCCATAGGATCCCCCTTGTCCCTTAGTGTTAATTGATTTTTTTAAAGTAGGCCTATACTGTATTTTATGGCAATTTGTTGGCAGAAAACTGCCAGAATTTTCCAGTAAAAATTTACATACAGTATATTATGGCGTAGGTGCCATTAATATTTAAAGGTGGACTAACATGGGTACCCTTTCGCTCATAACTTCCAAACAACATCCTCTTGCCCTAAGATTTCACAGAGTAAATAGTAGTATTCTTCTATACCAAAAGTTTGACCACTTAGGTCAGTAAAATCTGGCTTCTGTGGACGAGGCTTTTACTGATCGGACCAACGACCTTTAAGTGCCCAGGAGGTGTTATTGACACATTTGATTTATTTGCGATTTCTTGCGATTTTTCAGGGAGTATTTTGCTATTTGTCCGATTTATGAATACCCTTCTCCTGAATACCAAAAAAAATATTAGCATCATTAGGTTGCGTCCCCTGGGAAATCCTCCCTCCCTCCTTGGGCACCAACGAGAGGGAAAAATTACGATATCTTGCGAATTAAAAATTAAAGTAATTATTGGGATTTATTGCTTGCAAGGGCACATATGTGGGTGAAGTTAAATCAGCGTTCGCCTCATAGCATGAGTTGTGGTTCGAGCACAGCGTCGCCAATGTGTTGTGCACTTGGGCACGGCACTTTATCTCGCTTTTGCCTTCCTCCACCCAGAAGTTAAATGGGTATCGGTGTTGAGTAATTAGAGTCCGTCGGACTCATAGTCCCCCTTACAACGGTAAAGATAGGGCACTCGATTCAATTGACTCTTCACCCCAATTAGTTTCCGCCCGGACAATGGCTCATCCAGGCGGACTGTATCTTCTTTACAACAGGCATATTCTGGAATGTAAAACAGACTCGTCTGTGCGTGAGGTGTGGCGACCCC